>CAJHQP010002136.1:0-92700 GCA_905132765.1 Moricandia arvensis
CACTTAAGCTGATGCAGAAAGATGATTGCTCGTACATCTTTCAAGACAGTTCTAATCCTGTTTGCACTTCATTTCAATCCCTTATTGCGTTTACTCTATCAGCTGGTACTTTGGCTGGGGAGGTGACAAGACATCAAGGTTGTCCGGGTAAGATCCGACATGGACCTCTGTTTGGTAAAGAGAAAACACCAATGAAAGCTAATCCATTTCCTTGTGTAACACCTTCTGCGTATACGATATCTCTCTTTGAAGGCTCGTACTTCGTTGCTAGAACACTTCCATGGCCTGCAAAATGAAGGCTTAAGTTAACATCTGAATTAGCTATGAAACGTTAACAGCAGAACCATTAAACTGAGTCTGTCTGTATCCGGCTCAAAGAATATTCTGAAACTCATGAAATGAAATGAAGCTCGTCTTTTCGTCATATGTGGCTTGTATCCGCTGGATTTTCCAAACTTCTTCAACCAACGGGCGTATTCAGTGTTGCAGTGCTGGAAGAACGCGTTTGATGATCACCAGTTGCTATGATATCTAGAAGCCATCTGAAAAATGCTTCAACCTCGGATTCAAGGGTAATAGACATCATCACTGTGGGCCTAGTATTAGTTCCATCTTCTCACTTGCAACAACACTTCAAGAAATCAGAAACTGAACAAACGAAAGTCTTTTTCTAATGCATAATAGTACCTCCTGAATCTCTCTATACGTTTAAACCCTCTCATATGAGATAAAGCTTCCTCTTCAAAACGTTCTCTCCATCGAGTAGTATACTCGATATCTATACGTATTGGCTGCTGTACATCAGTTAATCTCTTGAAGCTCCGTCTGCATCTGCAAAACACATTGAGTTATTAATCTCATAAAACCGAGTACGATAAACTTAAGCAGAAACTTTTCAGAGTACTATAAAAATTGTGTTACAGTTTCTCTTTATTTTTTTCCTAATATGACACGCCTATGATTTAAGCTCCACACTTCATAAATCTCGACCTATGAGACTCTAAGCTTTTGCAAAAAGTAATGACATTGTCATGTTCCAGACGATCCAACTGGATCGGATCGATCCTCTGAGAGATACAAGAAAGAAACCAGACAACAGACATTACCTAATGAATCTTCTTATGAATAATGGCTTAAGAGTCTCTGAGTACACCCAGTTATAAACTCTAGGTTGACAAGAAACGAGGATGGACAATAGATAACGACCATTCTCCCGCTCATGCCGGATAGTAGGAAAAGTATAGTCTAAAGAACACAAATGGCCGTACAACGCACATTGTGATAACTACAGATCAGATTTGCCTCTTTGGTGTAGAATAACACTCAGATCACGAAAACCCCTTTTTTAGTAAGTATATCATAGATGTTGGTCTCTAGCGCAAAAACAGCAATAGAGACTGGATGATAGTAAAAGATCGTCTCAGGTAAACAATCTCTCTTACGATGTCATAGCATGTTGGCTTCAGTCGGACTATTAACTTCTAGGGCCCACTATCACTATGTATGGCAGGAGGCAGGCGGGTGCGGGAGAGCGCAGAGAATACCTCTAAACTCACCAAAGTGAGTATCAGGTGGACCTGTACACAATATGCTAGCAGTGCAATATATTCTCATCGAACAACACCACAAAGAAACTGCGCAAATAAGCAGAATGTCGAGAAGTCATACTGAGATCTAAGAGATAATACAGAGAACAGAATACAACTCCATACCACATATCATGTAAAAGATATCTGACCCATCTTTCATATTAGTACATTTTAGGGTGAAACGAACATTAGTAAAGACGCATCCTCATACTATAGGAATAGTCCGAGAGAGCTCTACAAATTCCTTAGTGAATCTGTGTGTAGAATTCCAATATTTGCTTCTGCAGACATGGAGAGCCCACTCACGAGAGTGTTCCCTGCTCACAATGGTCATTAGGTAGTGATGTGTAGCGCTTATGTGGTACACGCTGGTCTGGATTATACTATGTACATCAGGCTTACGTTCTACACCATAGACCAGACATCTTTGGAGAGAACACCATTTTAGATTTAGCATTGTTCAGCCTTGACTTAGGACACACCATCACTAATGTATTCTATCCTCTGCTCTTCACACTACGCAGACTTACTCACATAATAGCAGTCATATCCCGAGGGACGTTCACAGACCACGACTCGCCATGCAGAATCGATCTTCGTATACCATTTCTTCAGAGACATTATAACACAAGGCAACACAACCCCATTCAACAGAATTAACGTTAACGCTATGCGCTCACACTACTTGTAGATGATTTTGCGTTCGGAAATAACGACATAAGGTGCTCAAGACACAGCCTTTGCCTCACACAGCTGATATATAGATGTCTCGCTAATTAATATGCGAGAGCCAAGTTAACGGCATATGTTACAAACCTTGAAAGTACTTATATTACTCTGAGCTAGGATAAATATCTGCTCATATCGTTAGACCGCTTCATTTGATAGGGTTAAATAGCTTGACATCATAATTGTACGCAGGCATTCAAACAATATATCTGTAAAAACTTGTGTCAAGCGCATCGAACCCATCGCTCTAAGAACCACACAGAGTTTTGACCGATCTTATCAGTGCACGTGGATTCAATACGAACCTTGACTTGCCACATATATGATTATCATGTACCAGCAGATTAATAACCTACAGCACTATCTTACGCTTATTGTCTAATCTGATGGAACTTTTCGCCGAATAGAATCTGAGCATATCTCTGACGCATCATCTTCTTCTTCTTTCTTCTTCCGGTCTCATTTGAAAACACAACGCTGACGAGAGAACATAATCTTAACGCTCAAGTACCACACTAATTTTCTAAAAATGTATGCGTATCGACCAGCATCATGGTCACAGAGAATACTCGCCCTAGCTCACATATTCGCGGATTCAAGTTAGACAAGCACACAAGTTTCTTGTAATATAGTCTGTACGCTCTAATAAAAGAGCGCATCTCTTCTCGAACCTCGAGTCAAGTAGAATCACCTGATATGTGGTTGACCTCACACATAATGTCTGTTGAGTCAGTCTAATGATGGAGGCATTACTATATGTACGGTAAGTAGAATAATGATAAAGGAGAAGACGAGACTATATTATTAGATCTTAAGAAAGCTGTTTACGGGAGAACCTGTAAGACGCTGGTGACTCCCTCCTCGACACGTTTAATACGAGGCGAGAGACCAACCGATAATGAGTGAGTTAGTATTGACCAAGACCTATGCACTCACAGCACTAATAAACAAGCATGTGCACAACATCACGACCACATAGGATCTCGTGTAGTGGAGAGATAGACGGTCCATTCGGGAGATATGAAAGCAATACAAAGGTATGGAGTAATCGCCAATATAGATGCGACAATAATCTTTTTTCACCACGGTAGCACTAAGGTGGAGCGCCGTCCAATTTGTATGTAAAGAATAGCGGCTCTGCCTACGTACACCATATTCTATGTATTATATCCAGCTTTCTCCTTCATTCTGTCTCATATATCTTTTACCAAGAATCACATTTCTCTGTCAAACCATGTGACACTAATATCAGATCACCGCACATCGTAAGGGAGCTTTGTTGTTTATCATATATTGACTTCTATGATCTTACGGAACCAGAATAAAAAAAGCGACGAGATTAATGTGTGTTATACTATACCATTTCTTTAGTAGTTTTATAAAGGTCAATTGGAGTCGAGCCAGTACAAAGAGAGATAAATAAAGAGGCATTTGCACGAGCACACAATATGGCATTTTATCAGGCATTTATATAATGATTTTCAGCAGACCGATAGAGCTTACCAAAAATGAGAGGTATCTAATGATCACACATGGGCAGCTGTAACATACAACTAAATATTTATAGCAATCCCATCCCAACCTGCATTGCTTAGACAGCCAATCGATCATAACGAGATTGAATAAAAAAACAGAGCTTTAATATTCATGTCTATTGATACGCGAATTCAGAGAATGTAACAAAGTGGGTTATCAGGAGGAAGAAGAAGAGAAAGCCACCAATTAAAGCGAACAAAACAAAACAAATCTTTTGTAATAAAAGAAGAGGTAAAACCTAACTTTGTCTAGAGAGAGATAGCGAACAAAAAGTGCTGAATCTGAGAAGAAGAAACAGAGATCCGTTTTGATTCCTATGAGAGAAAGTGGAGAAAGGTTAGGCCAGAGAGACGGTGAAATCTATAGAGAGAGATGAATCGAGCAAAAGGACACACGAGTGTGTCTTACTTACACAGTTCGTGACGATGGAGACGGGGTTTATGTGAGAGTGGCGTGGGTCTACAGGCCCCCACTTTCTTGCGAGTGCTTCACTCTTTCATGACCAATCTAATTATTTGGAGATGATGAATACAAAAGTCACCTCAAACTTAACTAAGGATTTGAGATGATTTGTATTAGAACAGAAATTAGTTATTGAACTTCACATTTTATAAAATATTTTGAAATAAATATCTTGATTTAAGTTTGGAGTTTGTTAGTTAAAAACTAAAACTCAATTTTCATGATCTAAGTGATACTCTTGAATAGTTTAACCAAAGATATTTCTCTCCAATTACTGAAAGCATCTAAAACATGGAAATGGATATTTCATACCGAATATATCGTGATATGTTAGATTCATACATAACTAACTGAACCGTACAAAAACATACTTGTACTTTCGAAAAATTAACATATTTATTGTTTATTTTTATTTTGTGAAATCATACCTTAGTCGCCACATCAGTTGCCACATTTTTTTAATTTGCTAACGAATATGCTACATAAGCTAATTTTGCTCACGAATATGTCACATGTACAATATTTTAAAAAAATAAATAAATAACTATTTTATAAAAATAAATTTTGGGAGAATCGTATAAAAAAACTCTTAAATTGGCACTCACTAACACTTTAAACCTCCAAAAATTTTCACTAGCACTTTAAGCCATCAACCTCACATCTTTATCACAAAAACAATCAACTTGGCTAATTTATTCTTCAAGTCAAAAAGGTGATCGGAACTGTTTATTTACGAGTAAAAGTGATGAAGTGTCATTTTTTAATAAAAATAACTACAAATAAAAAACTCATAAAATTAATAAAAAGTATAAAATAAATATAGTTACTGAAAAAACCCGTAATTTAAAAAAAAATATGTTCAAATAATTAAATTTTAATCTTTCTAAAAGTAAAGATATATTCACATAATTTTTATAAATTTTCTGAAAAAAGGAAGATATTTTTTTGAAAATATTCAAGTAAAATTGTTAGAGTTATATTATTCAAAAATAAGAAATCAAACCTTAAGAAATTTACTTTTTTAAAAAAATCAAATAATAATTTATTAAAACTTTAAAATATTTATTACAAGAAGTTTCAACAATTTTAAAATTTCTTAAAATTTGAATTCTTTTTATTGAATATTATACACCTTTAACAATTTTACTTGAATATTTTTCAAAACATTCTATTTTTTATTTTTAGACAATTTATAAAAATAATTTGAATATATTTTAGTTTTAGAAAGATTAAAATTTAATTATTTGAACATGTTAAAAATAATAAAAAATAACTTTGAGATAAAAATATCAGGTTGAGAGTTTAAAGTGCTAGTGAATAACTTTGGAGGTTTAAAGTGTTAGTGAATAACTTTGGAAGTTTAAAGTGCTAGTGAATAACTTTGAGAGTTTTTTATGCGATTTTTCAATAGATTTTTAGAAAATGTAAACGTTTATAATGTTTCAGGAATTTAGCGGGCCTGTTGAGGCTCTCTACATATAGTTGACAGTATCATGCATCATTCTCTTGTCGGTTAAATTTTCTCTTCCTATATATATGTTGAACACAGTCACATGGTTGGTAGGATCTGTCTTACCGGGTAGGATAGAATTCGGAGCTTCTCCGTTTAACAGATTTGACATCAATGATCATCTTACAAAGGGGGTCTTTAGGGCTGTGAAGAGGTCGAGCTCGTTATTTGGTTGATCTTGAAGTTGATGTCTTGTTTCGAAATCTAGAGGTCGGCGATATGCCAACTTGTTATATGCTCCCCTCCGCTAGTCGTAAGGTTATAGGTAGGGATGTTGTATTGGGTAGTCCAGCCCAACCCAACCCTAATTAACTTAAGCTCAACCCTAAATGAACCCTAACCCTTCTATTACCCATTAAAATATGTAATGTAGGGATTAACCCTTCTTAACCCTAAAAACCCTTTATATTTTTTTTCTCAATGCAAGACAGTGCACTCTCTTGGATTGTTCAAAACGCTAAAACCGAAACTACAGCAATCAGACAGGCTTATAGAACTAGCTCTCGGCCATTTAGCACAGCACAGTTAAGTGTGTTCATATATACATATATATATTCAACGCACTGATTTGTACAAAGGAAAAAAAGATGTGGAAGTGAAGGAGCAATATGAGAACTGGTAAGGATCTCAAGATACTGTTCTGACAGAAGACATAAGAAGACTTGCTCATAGATAATTATTACAAAGTGAATCAGTAGCTGAAGACATCTGAAACTGAAAGCATCAATTTCTGTTTGGTTGTAAATAAACAAAAAATTTTAAACTACCAAGCCCAAATACACATTATCAAAAACACTAACTAAGAAAGCATATCCAAAAGCTTTTCTTCATTCTACCATCTGATAACATATCCATAACAATCTTTATGGTGGAAGCATCTGCTGAGAAGCCACACCTCTTCATTTCTTCAATAAGTTCAGCTGACTTTGTTAAGTCACCATCTATGAGATATGCCCGACACAATATTATTAGTATTAGTATCTGAAACTCAATACAAAAACAATACAAGAGTAGAGTCAAGATCACCACACAGCTTTTAGCAGTATCATTACAAAAACAGTATCTGAAACAAAACCACTTATCTCCCTAAACACAGCTTTAGCAGAGTCAAGATCACCACATTTCGAATACATATTGAATACAAAGTCATGGAACATCAACCAAACTGGTCTTTGTTCAAAGAATACATGTCTCAAAAGGCAAAAGAACACAACTTGGTGTTGTTTCAAAGAGATAAACTACACAAAAAGCATCCACATTTCAAGTTGGGGTTGCCTGACCATCATGTAAACTAAATCCTAACCAACCAAACTGGTGTTTTACTCAAACAATACATGTCTCAAAGGGTAAAGAACAAAACTTGGTGTTGTTTCAAAGAGATTAGCTACACAAAAGCATACACATTTCGACTGTAATGAAAGGTTATCAACGCCTGATCATCATTCAAACTAAAACTTAACAAACAAAACTAGTGTTTTGCTCAAACAATACAAGTCTCAAAGAGCAAAAAGAAACACAACTTGGTGCTGTTCCAAAGAGATTAGCTAAACAAAAAAAATCCACATTTCGACTGTAATGAAAGTGTTATACTAATATTGAATACCACAAAACCGATCACCACATTTCGAATACCACATTTTTTGTAAAGAATACCACAAAAAAAATCCACATTTCGAACAAAGATCACCACAAAACCGATCTTCTCTATCTATACAAGCTTTCATGCCAATACCATGGACAGCTAAATCAAACTAATGATACTAAACAAGAAACGATCTTCTCTATCTAAACCGATCTTCTACCTAATGATACTAAACAAGAACCAGAACATAGCATCTCTACAAACTCGTTCAGTCATTTCCTCGATACATACCCATTAGCCATAGAGTTCCAAGAAATAACATCTGTTAACAAATCAGTAATGCTTCATCCTCTTAACATAATGGGTTTTGAAACAATCATCAGTTCATCACACAAAGCTTATGTCTGATCAAAAACGAATCAAATCGAACCTGAGAAGCTGTGATGTTGAAACCCTCCGAGATAGAAGAACGAAGCTGAGATGTTGAGACGGAGCCGCGAGAGACGGAGCAGCGAGGTCGGGATCTTGCCGGATAATCTGTTCCCGGAGAGGTTGATAGTTTTCAATCGGTGAAGCGAGGTGAGAGACTCCGGAGAGTGAGTTTGATTTGAAGTTAAGAACCCTAAGCTGGAAACTGCAAAGAAAGAAGCGACGAGAAGGGAGAAGAAGCTTTGGGGTTCTTTGGGCCAGCCCTTTTGATACCCTTTATTTTTTAATCCAAACCCTAAATGAGCCCAATATATTTTACAGTTGACACATTAGGGTTAGGGCTTTTAAAATTTTTGATGGGCTGGTACTACCCTAAATGTGAAAACCCATTACAACATCCCTAGTTATAGGTGTCAAACAACTGTCTTCTAATCATCGCAAGATTGCTGACATCACCAGCTTGTGGCATGATGACAGTGGTTAGCGCAGCAAGACATTCATTTGTCTCTTTATGAGCTTCTTCCTACTATGTAATACGGTCCATGATGCTTTTCTATCATTTCCATTATGATCGGAGCTTTTGTTGCCGGTGCAGGTTTGTTTATGCCGGTTGAACCATTGGTATGCATGTTGATCTTCTTAGTGCTACTTTGTATGTCCCACGGTAGATGCCAATTGTTGAATCTGAGTTTGGTCGGTTTTATGGAGATGAACAAACTTGTTTGTGGGTTATTTCAAAAGCGTTTTTATTGATCAAATGAGAGAAGGTTACAATTGTGTATCAATAAGAGAGAAAAGAGACGGCACTTGGCGCCAATGTGCCGGAAAATACACTTTCGGTCGGGAGAAGTAAAGCTTAACAAATGAAACCCTAACTCGCGCCGTCAAGTTGTGTATGGGTGTTTCTCTATATCTTTTATGTTGTCCCCCTCTCTTTATACCCAAGCCTTATCTCTTGTTTGACCTAAAGTCGACTTGACCTAATAAGGTGAGCTGAATGTTGGGTCGAGCTTGAAGGGCCGAATCCTTCGATTGTGCCCCTAAAGCACCGAGTTCTTGAGTCGAGCTTTCGTGCCAAGATCATGGGCCAAGCTCTCTTATTCGGCGGACACTGTAAAAGGATGTAATCCATCTCCAACATCAACAATATTTTTCTTTTGTAAGGCGCGCATTATGAGCTATGTGAAGTGTTTAGGACTCATTTTGGTAACCAACAAATTTTAAAACGCACTTGACTTTGTGTAGATATTCACAATTTTCCCTTTTATGTTTTAAAGGTTGATGATGGTTATATGTAGATGTAATTCATCGACTTATACATAAGTTATGTATAGATCTTAAACTAAGAAGAAAACAAGATAAGCAAAGTGTATATAGATGTGTTATTATGTGGAGAAGGTTAATTAATTAATGATCATGAAAACACTCATATTTCTCTGTTACTAGAGGTATTGGCTTTGTATTCTCTCTCTGTTCTGCTCCCACCATGTCTTTGCGTGTACTTCCCCAAAACGTTCCCGGCTGTTGATCAAACAATAAATTTAATGATTCAAACTGCTGAAATCTTGTGAATGCTTCATTAATTCAAGGTAACCGGTACGATGTTTCAGTAAAGGATTCATCATAAATGCTTGTTATACCTGAATCTGACCCGACGTAGCTCTCTAGTCCCATCTACTAGTTGTCTGATGGTAATGTAAACGCCTGGCTCGTCCTCTTCGATCCACTCAGCCTGCATTTCACTAGCGTTGCTCATTGACGGTGGTTCGTCTCTAGAAGAAGTGGTGGTTCGAGCTGCATCCATTGGAGGTCCTCCATGATGATGGCCATAGTTGCTAGAACCACCATAGAAGTGATGCGGGACATTAACTCCTGGAGGTCTGAAGTTGTGTCTTGGAGTCCAGTCTTTGCTTTCTCTCGCCGATTCCATCTTCGAGTAAGTTGAATCTCTCTGTGACTGAAGAAAATAAACAAGATTCACAGAAGGTTTTTGTCTGAAGAAAGTGACATTGAAAAATAGATGTTCTTTTACCTGGTCCTCGGATCTAGCAGGTGTTTGAAGAGCTTGGCGGTTAAATTTCTGTACATTGTAAAGCTCGACGATCTTATCATAGTTCTCACCCCACCACCGTTGAGCCTGCCACTTGTCGAACATCTCCCGGCTTTCAAAACCAAGACACAAGTATGGTTAGTTTAGCTTCCAGTGTATTCATGAAGTGAAAACATCTGAAGCGCGCTTGAGACAATACATCTAAGCTCTAGATGTGTATTGCAAACAACCCAACATACGTACTGAAACAGGACATGCAGGTTCTGTTCTGACGTAGAAAACTCAAAGACACACACAAAGAGGTTGTTTTGAGTAGTTCAGTTACCTAAAGCGGATACGTTTCAGATCATTTCCTCCAGTGGGAAGCGAAGCGAATGTGATATGGACACCTGGTTCTACTTGAGCCATCCACTCTTTAGGCCCTTCATCATCTAGTACCACATCACAAGACTGAGCAGAGATAGATTCTCGATCATTTCCATAGATTGAAGTGAATTTTGGCTCTGACCGTCCGCCTGGATGGTGAGAGGAGTTTGTGAAGTCCCAAGCAGGAGTTGAACCCGCGCTTCCACCCATGTAAGGGTATGGAACACCTTCAGAAGCATTGTCATAATCTGGAAACGTTCTATCTACTTTCTTCATGGGGCTGGTGGAGGAACCAGTGCATGGCTTACATTGTTTATAAGCACCAGAGAATTTCATAGCCATATCTTTAATCTGCATAACACAGGTTACCCAAAACCCGCAGTTAAAATTTAATATAACAGTCACTAACATTATCAGGTTCTAAGCCCTGAGTAAATGCGTCAAGAGACTACACTTTTTAGCGTAACGAAGTAAGAAAAAAAAGGAGATCTACTATGATCATTCTTAAAAGAACATCAATAAAGCTATGAGATCTATAGCATAATTAAAATTATTATATGAAAAGAAACTACTTCATCTTGTCTTCTCATTCTGCACAACACAATCATAACGGCTATCTCTTCCTTTTGTTTTTTTTTTCTTTTCATTTACTAAATAGTTGCCTCTACTCTTTAAACCCTTTGCTTTTCCCTTGTCTAGGTAAGAATCCACTAAAGCTTATTTTAAAAAAAAAGAGTATGATTAGATCAGTCGTCAGTAGCAATATTCATCAACCCATGACCCCCTTAGCTTTAATCAGCCACTATAATCCTAAAGAAGATTTCAAACTAGATACATCAGTTAAAGATTTTGCAAATTGTTTCACTAGTTGTTTGACTTTCATGTGTAGTCACATAGATGGGAAACAAACACTGACATAACCTATAAAAGAGAGATTGGTGAAAGATTCCAAGCAAGAGAAGCTGCATCTCTGTCTAAACAACAGTGAAACACTATGATAATGAATATAAGTCTCATTAGATATCAGTCAAGTATATGGACCCGTACGTTTTCTTATACAGTACTAAAGAGTTGCTTTTTTTTATCGTCTGTGAGATACGTTAATTGGGGTCTGTGTCTTTGGTTTGTTTCACTAGCAAGGCAATTAGGGAAAAGCAAGAAAATAAAGTGAAAATAAAAGAAAAAAAGCAGAAGGGATGAAGAAAGAAAGAAAGAAGAGAGACCTGTGTGGTTAGGCTTTTGACGGCTTCTTTAGTATTGGGAGTGGTGCTTCCACGCGCTCCGACTTCCTCACCTCCGTCTGCTTTGGTACAAGCTATGCAAGTGAACATCTTTGCCTCTTTCTCTGCTCTCTTGCCTTTTCAGCCCTACAAAATCGTATAAAACAAAGTCTTCTACTTAAAATATACATCACACAACCAAACCTCAATGAATAATATACAAAATAAAAGTAATTACAAAACTAAAAGTAGAGGGAGAGCTAAACAATAAAGGGATCCACAATCCGACATATAACACGGTAGATATAGCTTATGTAATCAGGGTACAGATTCAATAAATATTTATTAAAAAGGTAAAGGTTTTTTCTAACAAAGAACTGGTCCTACATAATGAATGGTAACAGACAATGTAAACATTAGTTAGAACATAGGAAGGGGAATATGGATGCCAATTGGTCGTTTTCTATAACGCAAACACAACACAAAAGAACAAAAGTTGTGACGTATCTCTCTTCTGGTTAGAAAACAACTAGTCAAAAGAAAATAGAACCAAACTTGATAAAGCTGATTTGGGTTTTTTAGTTTATAAGCTCATAAAGAACCATTTATATAAGTCTTAAAAAAAGAACTATTTATATTTCAAGAACTAACCCATTATACTTTATAAATATATAAATAAATAATGGAAAACAGTATTGAATTCTTTTTAAAACAAAGTCCACCATGGATGGACGTGAGTGTTACCTCGGAGACTTATAGAGCTCAAGACAAATCTCAGAAGGGTCTTATAGAGCTCAGCACTATAACAAAACAAAAAAAATAAACAACTGGAAGACAATAATAAAAGCTATGGCAAGTTCTAATTACTGAAGCTAGTGGATCTTTGATAGAGACAAAAGTGTTGAAATATATCTAAAAACTGCAAGTTAACACTTTTCTTTTAAAAACAAAAACTGGAACCAGAAAAGAAAGAGAACTTGGGGATCAGAGGATAGGACCCCCCGTGCCGTGAATAACATCTTAAAAAAAAAAAAAATCGGCAACATAAAATGGTTCTAAAAATTAAATAATGCCCTTGGTATGAAACAATAATGAGCCCATGGCCATTTTTCACACATATCAAAAGTAGGAATAAGAATAAAAACATTATAATGCAGTAGCCGAAATTCCTGACAATTTAAAAATCTAAATAAAACAGAAAACAACTGACAAAAGAATCAAGTGATATGTTGGAGATTTCTCCCGTGTTTATCACCATTCTAGACATGGAAAAAAAAAGAGAAAAATAGAAAATATCACTGGAAAAGGAAATAATAAATGTTTTGAAACAAGAAAAAAGGGACTGGAGAGTCACGTGTTAGGAAAAAGAAAAGGAGTTTGGTTTCTATATTTAGGGTTTTGAGTGATGATGGACCAATCTAAAGCGTGTCGAGAGATGAAAGCTACGTCTATTATGAACTGTATTCTAACATACAAAAGTGATACTATTAAAAACAAAAATCAATCAAAAATTTACAGCAATCACGAATTACGAAGAATGATAATACTAAAGCAAATGCAATAACTGATACAAAAGACTTTGGTTTTTTATTTGTCAAAGCATTGAATTTGATTTGAAAGGAATAATGGGTAGTTTTGTACTAACCTTGTATTTGGATAACTGCGAATCTGATACTATGAGATTATTGTTAGTTATAGCAGCTCTGCTCTGCTTTTAAGGTTGAGTCTATCAGCACGAGTGGGGTTGGTTCTGTCTTCTGTGTCTAAGCCGCCTGCATATAATAGACCATCATCAATGGGCTGCACAATTAATGTGATTGATAATGGCAGGGAAAAATTCGGCTTTCTTCTTCTTCTTAGTGAAAAGCAAAAGTAAAGTAATAAATACCCGCCAAACTTTTGAAATGAATAAGAAACGGTAAGTTTTCCTTGAAAGCTGTTTGATTTGAGTTTTTAGTGAGAGAACAAAAAAAAATCTGTTTGGATGCTTTAGAAAGCAATGAGAAAATCTGGAGAGAAGTGACGAATCAAATCTGTCGAAAAAAATCAAATCAATCAAGTGACAGTAAAGGAAAAAAAATGCAGCAGGTAAAGGCAATACATACACATAAAAATCCTCTGAATCTTTTTTTTTCTTCCGAGAAAAAAAATAGTTTGAAAAGATCGATCGGAAAAACGAGTGACAAGTCTCTGTTTCTTTCTGTATCGTTTCTATAGAAGAAAAAAAAGTAAGCAACGAATCTCTCTGGTTTTTTTTTCATTTTCCGATTAAAATCTTCAGAAAATGGATTTCTAACAACGAAACTCGTACTAACCTGAAAATGTCGTCTTCTTCGTGCGATATCGAATCTGATTCTGACACAAAAAAGTTCCTACTCTCTCTCTCACGAAGCAATAAAACTCACTGCTTAAAAATATCTAAAACAAAAAAAAAAAATCCCCAGAAATCTCTAACAGAACCCGAAGAGAAGCAGATTAAAAATGACAACGGCCGAAACTAATTTCAAAAACCCAAAAGAAATATAAAGAGGGAGAGGTTTCGGGTTGTCGGGTCACTCGATAACTAAAACGGAGCTCCGAACGTTTCTTTGTCTTTATGACGAAGAGCAAGAGATGAGACAAGAGCTTCTCTGGGTATTTATAGGAAAGATAAAAGTTTTTTTTTTTCCAGTTACAAAAAAATAAAAATTTAACGGCGTTAAGTTAAAGAAAAACAACAGTGAGTTTTTAACAGAGAAGCCTTTGGTGTGCCGATGAAAACTGGTCTCGTTAAGAGACGGCAGCGAGGGCCCATGTTGTCTCACACGGTGACGGAGACTGCTTACGTGTGCTGGAACTAGGATTACGTGTCGGTTTACTATTTGTTTAGGACAGCTGAAACCGGGTCGGGCTATGGTCACGATTTATTTGACAGGCCAAGGGAACGGTCGCATCACGATTCGCTTTGTGTATGTGCTCCTTTTTTTCATTTATTTTCATATAATATATTCATGTATCATCGTTTTGTCTTGTTCTAGATAATGATCATGTTTGATTAAAAAACATCTTTTTATACTAAATGAGTAAAGAAGTATAGATTGATATGAGAATTATATAAAAAACCATAAAGACCCCGAGGGTTATAACTTATAACTGCTTGTATAGGGATGGTTATCTAACTAAGCTTATTTAGTGAATGTATGTTAGTTGAAGTGCTTTAGATAGTGTCTCCATCAAGGATTAATGTTAGCATGGTGGATATGGAGACTTGAAGTATGGGAAACATACAGCTATGCTATTTGTTTACACATGTGACATGTTTATTTGTCATGTACGTTTTGTTTTAAATATCTTGTAATGCTCCGACCAAGTATTTGTTTTGAATGAATTTTGTTTTTTACTTGCATATGTAATTAAGTATGTCATATGTTATGCGATTTTTGCTAAGAATGATTAAAATGATTCTTATAATTTTATTTTCACTCACAAGATGTGCTACTACTACAAATGCATGAAGTTTCATATGTAGCATGAAAGAATGTATAATTCTTGCGAGATGTTCGAACGTATGGGTTATATTCATTCAAACTATAGGAAAATATGATGAACAAGCTGCTTGACTTTACTTAGTGGTGTTGTTCATCGATTTTTCTTTTTGCTTTTGAAGAAACAATTGTAGAAAATTCACTCAAGTTCGATAAAGATGGTTAACTAAAACACAAACTTTCAATTATAAAATTACTAAATATAGGTAGGCATTGGAGAAATCCGTCTGCAAAAGTCCCATAGGATGATGATACCGCAACGTTGATTCGTGGTTAAGTAATAGGGATTACACATGTCTCTCTGTATTTGTATATTTATCTATATACGAACTTTTCATTTTTCAGTTATTAAATTAAACAATAACAGTATAAGAACGTAAATAACAAACCATGTAGCTAATGCAAGGGTGGATTCAAGTTTTCTGGTGTTTAGGATTATTCATCCTAAGCAGTTAAGTTGTGTTTGCAAAAACAAAATATATTATAGAAGAGTATATTAAATGACAAAAAAGGCAATAAACAGTTTCTTGCTATTTAGTCCAGTACTATATACACTATTGGACTTGTTTTCTGTTTAAATGTCCATTGAGATATTATATCTATACTAAAGGCATCGAACTATTTTTTTAATCGATTGAACTGTAACTCGGACTGTAAAACAATGAAAATTCTAAGGGCATGTTTATTGGGAGGTTTTTAAGGAGGTTTTTAATTAAACATACTGGTAAATTACTTTCCCTAAGAACTACTTTTGAAAATTCATAATTAAGAACAGTGATTTTTGCACTGTTTTGTGAATCTCATTAATACATGACGACTCACGAATGGTTTGTTTTAGTTTTTTTTTTTTTCTAAATCAGAAAAAAAAAATCAAGAACCCCAAAAGAGTTTTTAGGCATAAACATGTTCTAAGGTGCATAAAAGCATTTAGATAATGTGCAACATGTTCGACGATGCTAAACTTTCTTGAAAAGAAATAATATCAGACATAAAGATAAAATGTATCTCTTGAACCCAAAACGTTGGGGGGGGGGGGGGGAACTTAACTTTATTCCTGGGGCTAACCTGTTTTTAAGCAAAGAATGCTTCGAACAGAGGGACAGCAAAATTCCAAATAAAAGTTCCAAGATATGTATGAGAATAAGTGTGGGGGGGGGGGGGAATAATTCCAGATTTCATTAAACTTGAAATTAGTGGTTAAAGTTCAGAACACAGTTCTTGATTTGTTTCTTATAATGATGGTTAGAATTAAAACTCTAGTAATTTTGAATGTGCTAACGAATTGTCGCTTTACAAAATAGAATTATAACTTTGTAAGAAATAATATATAATCATGATTTGGTTTAAGCAAAGAAGGCTTCGAATTATCACTTTTATTTTTGGTAAAATGTTAAATTCGAATTATAACTTTATAAGATATTCTTCAAACAATATATAATCAGGATTTGGTTTGACAAAAAAAATCTGGCTAGTACTTTACAAATTAAAATCTGTGTTGTGGTATCTTAAGATGTCATAATCAACAAAACGATATAGTGACTCAGTCGTCTTAGATTGAAAGAATCGCACCAATTTATATGAAGAGTTGTATGTACAGTAGAAATTTTATGTGCTGAACAAAATATTTGAAATATATTTTATGGAATATGGCTCTAACTTTGATTATAACTAAAAAAATTTTAAGGTGCAAGAAAAGTATAGCCAGTGTGTCCCCAGAACACTTCCCATTTCGTCTTACACTACATTTTGTCTTCTGGTTTGTTTTACTAATAAAGATAAAACATATTTTTACCAAAAAGAAAAGATAAAACATATTCTTCAGCTTTGTGGCTTTTATTTTGTATTCCTTATTTTCCTTTTTTATACATCTTTCCACTGCATTGTTAGATCATATTCTATTTTTGGTAGGTAAAAATGTATTTTGATATCACAGTAACATGAAATTTTTAAATCACTTTTTGGATTTAGGTGTTTATGTTTATATCTCTAAGAATCTCTTAGGATTTAAGATTGTTCTGGTTTGTATTTTGCTCTCGACTTGATAAAAGCAGTCAAAGAAGAAAATCTCTATATTTATGAAACGTTTTATGTCATCTTAAAAGTATAAAACAAAAAAAAGTCAATTTAAGGACAAGCCCTAGCCGCTCTCCGTAAAGGCGATTTGCAGCTCCGGAGAAGACGACGAGACGGGAGCCGGGCTTTGGATCTCAGACGACGAGACGACGACGAGACGACGACGACTTCCTTCATCGGGGCTTCATCGTTGCAGACGAGGAGGAGGGTGTAGGAGGCTTGTTCTGGCGGCGTGGTCACTGCGTTCCTTGACGTAGCGATCGCGGTGGAACGGGCGATTCCAGACACCGGAGAAGACGACGAGAAGGAGGCAGGGCTTGGGTTTTCGGACGGTGAGACGACTAGAGATCGGACCATCATCGTTTTGTCATCTTTGCTTCCGTACGAGTACAGGCGGGTGGTAAGCAGTTTCGACGTGGACCATTTCAGTGTTACGACTTTCACTTCACCATTTTCTAGTTACGACTTTCACCACCGGCACAACCCAACTCCATAGTCCACACGTCAAGAGCATAATACAACACTCATTGGTGCTTGTTTTTGAATCTTGGTTTTGTGCGTGATTCTCCATCGGGATTGCAAGCGGCTCTACATCGGGTGCTCTCTCATATGGGGTCCTCGTCGAGATTGATGTCTACTCATATGGTAGATATCAAAGGGAAAGGGTGATGTATAAATGCCAGCTCAATGGGGATTGCAGGATAGGATCACAGCGAACGATCTTGGAAATGAGAAGTTTCTCTTTAACTTCAGTTCTGAGGATGATTTAAACTATGTTCTTAGGCAGAGTCCTTTCCACTTCAACTTCTGCATGTTTGTGTTGGTGAGATGGGAACCAATAGTTCACGATGACTATCCCTGGATAATTCCATTCTGGGTGCAACTAGTTGGGTTTCCTCTCCATCTATGGACAGATAAGAACCTGATGAATATTGGTGGAAGAATTGGACATGTGGATACTCTGGAGCTCTCTGAGGGTCGTATGCTCATAGAGATAGACTCACGTCGGCCGTTGAAATTCTCAAGGAAAGTACAATCACCAGAGGGGGATGAAGTTACTATTGAGATTAAGTATGACATGCTATTTAAGCATTGTACTATCTGTGGGTTGCTCTCACATGAGAAGAGCTAATGTCCATCTACAAGCATTCAAGCTAGGCTGCAGCAACCGAGAGAGCGTCCTAATGTTTTCTCTCGAGTTCAGGGCCCATCTGGTCGATATGATCAGCATTTCTCACGTCAAGAGGACCATGGATATATGCAGGCGTCTCATCTCTCCTTGCGTCAAAGAAATGATCAAGAGATCCAAAAAGATTCAGGCAATCGACGATATGAGAGCTTTTACAGTCGATCTAGAACCATGGAGAGATATGACAGTCGAGGAGAGGAGCGTATAGCCAGAGTTTCTAGGGTTCGGAATGAATACCCTAGAGGCAGTAGACATGGGGGAAATCGGTTTGCTCCATATGAGCGTAAGCCAGAGCAGAGATGGAGACCTAAGCCAATGGGTATCATGGCGAACGAAGAGGATATGCGTTTAGAATCTCGTGAGGATCCTGGGGTCTCATTAGACATTGTTCCTTATGAACAACTATCAGTTATTCCTGGAGTTCAAGGGAAAGATTTGCAGAGGAGTGGTGAGGCGAGACAAAAAAAGATGTTAGCAAATAAGGTTGTGACCCCATCTGCAGAGGACAACCCTATGATGGATAATGTCACCACTCGTACTAAGGGGGTAGCTAGATCGCTATCCTTCTCGCCCTCTCTTGAGGTTGGGACTAAGGAAGATCTGATTATTGGAGCTCTAGATGATGTGGAGATGGTAGATCAAGATGATGGTTTGGAGGGTTTTGTGCCAAGTGATGATGATCTGCTAGGAGAGGAGCTAATGGAATCTGTGACCAGATGGCCAGAACCATTGCATGTTGTGGAAGGGAGATCGAAATCAGGGAAGAAGGCAGCAAGAGCTGCAAAAGTGGGCGCAAAGAGGAGTGCTCCTTTGAGTCTCCCAAGCAAGAAACTAGAGTTTCTTCGTCGGGGATCTCCGAGCAGACGATCAAAGTCTTTGAAATCAATCTCAACTACTAGAAAATCTGGGAGACACAGCTCAAAAATGATAAGGGATAGAGAGATGAAAAATGAGGAAGTGATGAGGCCTAAAACCTCATCCATAATGGGTCCATGAAGACAATCAGCTGGAACTGTAGAGAGATTGGGAACAACCTCACAGTTCAACGCCTTAAGGAGATGTGTCTGAAGCATCGCCCAGGACTTCTGTTCCTCTCGGAGACGAAGAATAATAGGTCTATGTTGCAAAACATTCATACCGACTTAGGTTTTGATCGTTTGTTTACCGTGGAGCCCTTTGGCCTCAGCGGTGGTTTAGCTTTATTTTCTTTAGAAGAATTTCAAATTAATATTTTGTTTTCGAATAACAAAATGATTGACGTTGAAACAATCATTGATGGAATAAAAGTCTATATGACATTTGTGTATGGTGATCCTGTGGTAGAACAAAGGGAACAAGTATGGGAACGTCTTACGCGTTTCTCAACAACAAGAACTGGACCTTGGTTTATGATAGGTGATTTTAATGAAATAACTAATCATGAGGAAAAAGTGGGTGGAAGACCTAGATCGGATAGTTCCTTTTTACCGTTCAAGCAAATGCTTAATGATTGTGGAATGCTGGAATTTCCATGCTTAGGAAATAAGCTATCATGGATTGGAAAAAGAGCAGGAAGAACCACAGTTTGATGCCGCCTGGATAGGGCTGTGGGCAATGAAGACTGGCATGAAAAATTTCCACATTCTGTGCTAAATTATATGCGATTATGGGGATCGGATCATCTTCCGGTCCTTGCAAACATACTATCAAAACCAGTAAGGAAATCAAAGGCCTTTAAGTTTGACAAGAGATGGATTGATAGAGAGGATGTTCGACAAGTAATTTTGGAAGGGTGGAATTCACAAGATCTGCCCCCTAATGCAAATATCATGGAGCACATCTCAAGCTGTCGCAAGGCGCTAGGGTCATGGAGGAGACATAATGACTTAAACTCTGGGAAGCAACTGGAGGACCTGAAGGAGAAGGTGGAGGGGCTGTATTTGAACGATGATGCAACAACTGAGGAAATAGCGACAGCATTGAAGGAATTATCTGACGCTCTTAAGGCGGAAGAGATATTCTGGAAACAAAAGAGCAGAACTTTCTGGCTTAAAGAAGGTGATCGGAATACTCAGTTTTTTCATTCGGTGACAAAGCAGCGGAGAGCACGGAATAAAATAACTCAACTTCTTGATGCTAATGGACAGATAGTGGAGGATGAGGATGGTCTAGTAGTCATTGCTACTAGTTATTTTCATGAGTTGTTTGAGATATCCAACCCCGAAAATATTGATGAGGCTTTATCAGAGGTTTCTACGAAGATTAATGGGCCAGTAAATGATGAACTTACAGCTCCAGTCACGGAATGGGAGGTCAATTAGCGCTCTTCGCTATGCATCCTAAGAAAGCCCCAGGGCCGGATGGAATGACGACACTGTTTTATCAGAAATTTTGGGACATTGTCAAGGAGGACCTAACTCGTATGGTCAACCTTTTCCTTTCTGAAGGAACAATGGCAACTAGGCTGAATGATACAAATATATGTCTTATCCCTAAGGTAGACAAACAGAATGAAATGGACAAGTTTAGGCCTATTAGTCTTTGCAATGTTAGCTACAAGATAATATCTAAGGTCTTATGCCAAAGATTAAAGAAAGTTTTACCGGGTCTAGTCTCTGAAACACAATCGGCTTTTGTGGCTGGAAGACAAATCTCTGATAATGTCATGATTGCACAAGAAATGTTCGATGCGCTACGAACCAAGCCGAATGGACGGAATAAGAGGATGGCCATTAAGACAGACATGAGTAAGGCATATGATCGTATAGAGTGGCCTTTTATCCAGGCAGTTATTCAGAAGATGGGATTTTCGGAAGTCTGGATTGGTTGGATCATGCGTTGCATAACGTCGGTCAGGTATAAAGTGCTCTTAAACGGACAACCACGAGGAAATATTGTTTCGGGTAGATGTCTTCGGCAAGGAGATCCTTTGTCTCCTTTCATCTTTATCTTATGCACGGAAGCGCTCGTTAGCCTTTTTAATCATGCTGAGAATCAAGGGAAGATATCAGGGATGCGAATAACACGCGCATGTCCCTCGGTATTTCACCTTCTCTTTGCTGATGATAGCCTTTTCTTTTGCAAGGCGGAGCCCCGTGAATATGAGGAAGTAATGAAAGAGATCAGGAAATATGGGAAGGCTTCTGGGCAGTGTATCAACTTTGAGAAATCCTCCTTGCTCTTTGGTAAGAAGATAAATGCTCATACTAGGCAACAAATTAAAGACAAACTTGGAATTCAAAACGAGGGGGGAATGGGATCTTACTTGGGAATCCCTGAAGATATAAGTGGCTCCAAATGCAAAATTTTTGCCTTCCTGAAAGATAAACTGATGCATAGAGTTAATGGCTGGACGGGCAGATGGCTATCCAAAGGCGGGAAAGAGGTGCTACTTAAATCTATTTTATTAGCACTTCCGACATATGTGATGTCTACATTTCTGCTCCCTTTGGAAACGTGTGAAAAACTAGCTAGTGCCATCGCATAGTTCTGGTGGAGTTCGAATCCACCCAAAAGAGGGATTCATTGGGCGAAATGGGAGAAACTTTGCAAGCCCCGTAGTGAAGGTGGTTTGGGTTTTCGTATGATTCACGAATTTAATTTGGCTATATTAGCAAAACAATTATGGAGATTAGTCCAATTCCTGGATTCCTGGATTCCCTAGTGGCCACGGTACTCAGAGGGAGATATTACCAGATGAGTTCGCCGTTACGTGTAGTGACAGCTAATTGTCCATCTTATGTCTGGAATAGTATTTCAGCTGTGAGAAAGCTACTACTATTGGGCATTAGACAGAAGATCCATTCTGGACATGAAACCAAGGTATGGGAGGATCCTTGGATCCCGATGATACCAGCTAGGGCGGCACTCCCGGTTGCTCCAGTTCTACATCCAAACATGAGAGTTAGTGACCTGATAAACCAGGATTCAAAGGAGTGGGATATTGAATTGTTGACAAATTATGTTAACTCGGAAGATATTACTCTCATCAGGAGCCTAGCCATAAGCACGATGAATCATAGAGACTCTTATTACTGGAGTTATACGAAGAATGGCCAATATATGGTTAAATCAGGTTATTGGGTAGCTCAGAATCTTCTGAGGGAAGATGTGGCGAGTGGAAATCTAGAGCCTAGTATTACTGCACTTCAGGCCTTTGCATGGAAAGTCAAGGCACCCCCAAAGATGCGTCATCTTATATGGCAGCTGTTAACAGGACATGTGGCGGTCACAAAGAATCTAAACTATAGAAACTTGAGATGTGATAATTATTGTCCGAGATGTGGGGAGCCAGAGGAATCAGTTACACATGCTATATTTGAGTGCCCTCCTGCACTACAAGTATGGGCTCTATCTTCGACGCCGTTTGGGCAAAACATATTTCCCATGTCGAGTATATTTGCTAATATGGATTACCTTTTCTGGAGAAAGAACGAGCTAGCTGGACATGACTCAAGTAGAGATTCTTTTCCATGGATAATATAGTATATCTGGAAGGCTCGGAATGATAAATTATTCAGGGGAATTGACAGAGATCCGATGGAGATAGTTCGATATGCAGAAAGTGAATGTCTCGCGTGGTTAATGCAAATGAGGGGATCAATCAAAATCCACAACTGAACGAGGGCGAGACAGTTCAGACCTTATGTCTTGACAATATTTGCATGGTGGATGGTTCCTGGACTGCTACTGATCAGTACAGCGGATGCGGTTGAGTGTGGAAGACATACAATGGGAAAACTGAATTGGGATGCGAAACTTAAGAAAGAGAGAGACGGCCCCCCCATTCGGAGTTGGAGGCTCTGAGATGGGCAATGGAATGTATGCTTCAACACTCGTCCTGCCAGCGTTTTGGCACTGATTGCAAAGACATCATCGCAATGGTAGCAGAACCGCAAAAATGGCTGAGCGTTGCAACAGAACTAGAGGCGATACAGACACTGTTAATTTGTTTCCCAAGATTTGAGATATGCCATATCCCGAGGAAGCACAATGGAACAGCGGATGCATTAGCTAGGAATGCTCGTTCTTTTCACAGATTTATTTGTTTTGTTAGTTGTTCTATTCCGGTCTGGCTTCCCAAACCACCTCAAGCTTGAGTAATAGAATGATCGTTTGATGAAAAAAAAAGTATTAGAAGTCTGCATTCTAGTATAAGTACGGATACGTCTAATTATTTACCTTAAACTATGATATGAACGTTGTGGTACTATTAATGTGTAATATAAGATAAATGAGCTAATCCACTTATTACTAATTAATTTTAAGTTGATAATTCATCTAGTTTAATATGGTATCTAGATTGTTACTGATCCAAACAATCTAACTTGATCCATTATCGATCCAACCCAAAGTCGGTCCATTGATATATGCCCAAACATTTTGAGTTTGGCGTTCAAAGAGTCATCATATCGAGAGGGAGTACTAGAAACTAAAGTTCCACATCGAAAATTGGAAGGGATCCTAAATATTATAAAATATAGATGAATTAATCTATTTATCATCAATTTGTTTTAGGTTGAAAATTCATTTAACTTAACACATATGTCAAATTTCTCATAGTTTCAAACTGATTTAATAAAATATAGTGTAAAAGAAAAACTATATTCGCTTATGTTTTAAAACCACCATGAAAATCTTAAGAGTACAACAGTTACGTTCTTGAGCTTGTGTCTAAATAGTGTTCGTGGAAGATCTTTTTTTTTTTTGCATTTTAAACATGTTCCTGATCATTTCTGAATAGTGAGCAAACTTATATACACCACATAAAAGACGGTCAATATCGTTCATAATATCATCGTGGTATCGGAGAACCCTACTAGAATTAAAGTAAAACTGAGCTCGGGACCAGTTTAGGTTAGAGAACAGTTGCATGAGGTGATATGCCATTGTTCTTAGATGCTAAATGGTTAGGTTACTTGATAGTATCAAATGAAAATGTCTCCCAAAATATTTTGAGAATTCCTTTCATGAAATCACTAATAAAAGTTCCGGTCACTGAAAATTATGTAGTAGGTTTTTTTGGCGAAAGGCTTAAATTTATGTGGTAGTTTTTTCTTTAGAGATATAAACTTACACCAAAATCCAAACCAGAACAACCTAAAATACGTTAGCTAGTTAAAATTTGTGTTTGCAAAAACAAAATATATTATATATTAGTGTATTAAATGGCACATCTTAAGAGTTCAAGCCATTGAGAATTACGTGGTAGGTTCCATTTATCAATCTTTCGTATGAGTCATGTGTGAGTTGGGTTCAGCGTGTGTAGCTCTTCATAAAATACGTTAGCTAGTATTATTAGTGACCTCTTGCCGTACGGGTTAACATGTTTTCACGACATATATGAATAAGCGTTGCGAGGATCAAATATCGTAATTTTTTTTGTTAATCTTTCTAGTTATACCGTTACCTACTAACTAATATTTTTTCAGCGGCAAACAAAATATATTGAATGCTCACTCTAGTTGAAGGATGAGTAATTAATTTTCGCAGTTCAGCATTGAACGAAATGGTAAACTATAAAGAGTTGATTTCTGGTTTTAGATCCATGCCTTCTAATGTTTATGTGGGTTAGTTCGCTAAATATATAGTTTCCTTAGAAATATCGCTTTTAATACGTTTTACAGTCATGGCCGTTATCTATCTACAAGTAACCAGTTTGAAAATTCGTTAAAGAGGAAAAGTTCAGTTTCAAATCATGTATGGGCTACGTACTTTCCCAATTATATCTCCCCTTTTCCTTTCAGCTATTAAAAACAATGTATAATTTGAACTGAAATTTTCGAAAACAGTGGGTAACTATAGAAAATTGATCGAGTACGAGAATCATGCATATAAAATAGAAAGTTGGTTATTTTGAAATGTTCCCTTTAATTCAGTCGAAACAGAAGTTAAACCTATATTGTTACCAGCAAACGTTTGTTGAACTTGAACCACAAGTTTGCAAATTACTGTATTTTCGTTTTATCTTTGAAATTACATTAAAAATTAGAAATCAGAATGCAACAAGTTATTTTGAATAGTAATGGTATTTTATGCTTACTTTTAATATTCCTGCATTGCCTTTGTTGTTAATCTCATTTTCTTGCAACCAATGGGATCAAGACTAAGCTGATGAAAAGTTCAAAAAAAAAGGATGATGAAATAAACGATAAAGATTTAATAGAGCATCAAAAATAGAGAAGTTTTCAAAACTTACAAGCTTGTGAAATCAGTTATAATAAGTTAACTGATTACGAATATGAAAATTACTAAATTTAAAAGAAATTAATAAAATAAGAAACGAATAGTTCTTCTAAGTTAGAAAAGATAAAAGAAGTTATCAGGTGATTCTCTGCTTTCAAAGAAGATTACGTAAAATTCCAATCCCACATCCTTTCCCTATTTCCCAGGTTTGCTTAATCTTTGCCTTTAATTTAAGTTTTATTTTATTTTATTGACGGAAAGAAAACACAATTAGCATTATTATCCAGGGGAAAAAAAATAGACAAAGTTAAAGATAGTTTCAACTTTCAAGGGAACTAGTTTATGGGGTTTATGCAAGAACCAAAATTAATGTCTTAAGTTTAACTAATCTCCGTACATATTTGCACGTGTTCTTTTAAAGAAAAATAAATAAATTAATCAGGAGGATTTGGAGGTTACAACCAATTACAAATTTAAATAATTTTGCGGATTAAATTAACAGAAACTCCATTAAACACAAAGGGCATGGCCCATACAAAATTCCCGAATCAAACCCTTTAGTTACATGCATCACATACAAAGTGACAATAATCGGTTCTTTATCATGTCTGATTTATTACTTTTTGGTTCTTTTTGATTTATTCGATTCTATTTCCATGGTGTTAAACCGAACATTTTGTTACCTTGTTTCTAAGATAATCAGATTGCATACAGTTTACCATTTGTTTATACAAACCGGAGAATTAACAATTGAGTTTGGTTTAGAACTACTTTCTCAACACTGAGTTCGGTTAAACCGAAACCATACTGTATCGTTATCTAGAATTTCAGATCAGAACCAGACTTGGTTTGTCTTAACATAGCAAACCAATAATGCATCCGTTTAGAGTGGTCATCTCCTGAACCAAACCACATTTAAGCCCAACAAATTCTGATTACATATCAGAAACAGCCCAAAGGTAAGCTTCTCTTTCCTTGTTTTTTTTTCTCCCTCGTCCTCTAAACCACAAACACAGATTACACAAATAGGCTTCTACTGGACTTTTTCTAGGTATGTTTATGAAAGGCGGTCTTGGTTGGCGATGGGTTGTAGCATGCAGAAGTGTTATAACCAAAGGACCCATTGGATCTCCCCATCTAACTCTTTCTTTGATGAAGCTTGGGATCATCCTTGAAACGACATTGATAAAACCGTTTTGAGTAACAACCAACCAAGCAGTGGATAGCCTCAGGCTCATGATAAAGAACCGGTATAGTACCTGGTCCGAACAAGTGGCTTCTCCTTCTCAAGCTCAACCTCCTGTAGTCTAGCTTGCTTCAGCATCACGCTTCTGAGCTAAACCTTGGCCCCATTTCAGTTTAATCTCCTACAAAGAAATAGTTGAATGTATTTTTTCCCAATTACTCAGATTCAGAACTCATATTCTGTAGAGCTTAGACATAACCAGCAAAAAGTACCTTTGGCTTTTTTTCTTCTGCTTCAACTGAAGATATTCCTCTTTTGATATACGCTTCCTTTCAGTATCCATAAATAACCAAATATGGGAGTAGGTCATGTGATAATGCATTCTCACTGCAAACCATAGTGAGTAAAGAAGACCTACAGGCTACAGTCCTTACCTGTCACAGAACACTGCCTCTGCATTCGAACCAGACAACCAGTCATCCATATTTTTGAAACCTGCAGAAAGTATAACTTGTCAGAAAAGATAACAGCTTATAAGTTGTGCAGTTGAGAGTCTTGAAGAATTGCTACTATAGACATAGCAAAAAAAAAATTCCTAATAGAAATAGGAAGGATAATGAATGTGATCCTAGAAACTTAGAAAGAAATATTAAATATGAAACTTGAGGTAAATCAAACAATTCAGGTAAACATAGTAAGACACAGTAGTATAAGGCTTAGTCTGCTTTTGAATTACCCACAACTCTTCATCCTCCTCCTTTAAATATTCAATTCCGTGGAGGAGAAAGATCAATGCTCGTCTTTTATACATGTCAATTTCATTTTCCTGTGAGGCAGAGAAAGATCACCGTCCAACTCAGTGGAATATATATATATATATATATTGAGAGGTGGTGTATATCTAGGCCCAGGCTCAGGAAATGGAGGAGAAAGGTGAGATCATGTGGTCGCCACGTTCTGGAGATAAAGTCACCCACCCACTCCCTATCAACTGTCATGATATTCCTAACTCTTGAGGATCATCAACCTGCGTCTGCCAAACCGGATCTTCCTCCACAACTAACACACCTTTTACTTCACTTCAGGTTTGGATGGCTTCTTCTTCTTCTTCTTCTTCTTCTTCTTCTTCTCTATAACATCATATTTGCTCAAGTAAGATTTTACTCCTGTTCTTGAAGCAGCGCTATGTTCTAAAATTCAAAACAAAATCAAGTACCCAGCAGAACATTAGTTCTATCAATTCAAAATTAGCACGATAAGCAAGAACATTACCGTCATCCAAATCTTGAAGCTAAAACCTTTGAATTCAGAAACGATTCCAAAACCCGTGATAGAACGATAAAATTACCTGACTGATTGGGGAAACTGACGCCTGAAGATGCCCGGAAAAAATAGACCAAGAGCTTGAACTTACTACACCGCGCGATTCAGTGGAGACGAAGAACAGGGAGTGACGCGGATTTGAAATCAGAGCGTCATAAGTCTTTTGTAGTTGTGAATACTACGATGAGTCAGGGGCATTTTGGTCAACTGAAATTGATGGATGGGTTCTTCTTAGAAAAAGAAAAAGAAAAAGATTTGAGAAATAGTTAGGGTTTTCCTTGCGTCACTTCATATTAATCCCGCCGCCGCTTTCGTCAACGATTCACTTTTGCGACAATGGCGGTATCGTACAATGCATTATTAGCACAGTCGTCTTTACAAGCAAGGAGCATCCCCAAAGCTTTGTGCATCAGTGATGCTAATCAGAGAAGAGGCAGATCCAATGTCGTATTCGCTTCTTCTAATGATAACAACATTGCTCTTCAAGCTAAGGTAATCAATTTCAATCTCTCTTCTCTCCATAATCTTCCACACATGTTGATGAGATCTGCATTGGGAGCGATTTGCTAAGCTTTGGTTATCACTTTGTTAGCTTTGAATGAAACCCGACATTGTTTTCAAGTGTCTGAGTAGTTACTGTTACATGTCTGGTTTTGAAAACCAGAGAAAGAAAGGATGGTTTCCAGCTTTAGATTCTAAACTTCTCTTTTTATGGTGATCATCGTTTTGCTTTGGAGCCCTCTGCATTCTAGTGAGATGGTGTGAGCTACATCACTTTTTTCATAGTAAACAGATTGTCTTGTGCTCTCTAAGTTTAGTGTCAGATATTTCTGCATTACCTGTTATACTTTTCTTTTCTTTTTTTTTTTTGATAAATTTCTACGATGGATTCTAGTGCTTAGATCTCTACAGACTCCGCTATTTCTACTGAAGCATGTTATTATCGAAAAATGAATTGGTTCATGTTCAGTTTGGATAAAAACTGAGTTCTATGTGAGAACGCTTTGTTGGTACAATTGGTCTTGTATGTCTCTGGCTTTCTTTTGCTTGTCCTGTAAATTTTAGATTTGACCTGAGATGGTCAGGTTCCTACCCTTTGACTCTTGGATACATCTCTGGTAAAGAAAAACAAAGAGACAAGGAAACGCCTTTTGGATGGTTTCCGCTTTAGGTTTTGGATTTCTCTTTTTAAGGTTCTCATCGTTTGCTTGATCATCTGCATATTGTGATGACATCTGTTCATCACATTTGATTTCTCCTTTTAAGTAAAGGTTTTGTCCTGAGCTCTCATGTTTAGATTAGTTCTGCATTTCATAATTAACCTTTCATATGATATTATTTGCAATGATATGATTAACTTCCAGAGTGACTTATGTTCAGTTACTAATGTTTGTTATTTACTAGTGTATGCTCTTTCTTACATCTTATTGGCTTTAGGTTTGGCCAGAGATGGTCAGGTTCCTACCCTTTTGACCAGTTGGTTGGGACTGTTACATCTCTGGTAAAACAAAGAGAGAGAAGGAAAGCCTTTTTGATGGGTTTCCATCTTTTGGTCTGAAATTCTCTCAAGTTGTTCATCGTTTGCTTGGTCGTCTGAATCTCTGATGGCACGTGCTACATCTGTCCCCCACAATCCACTACGACATATCTCTTTGCCTCCCATTCTGTGCTGTTTACTCAAACTTAACTCTTAGTTCATGTATCAATAATCATGTTTATGCCGTTGTAGTCTCTGGTATTTATCTTGCCTTTTATTTGTTTCCGTTGGTTAGGTAGATAACTTGTTGGACCGCATAAAATGGGATGACAAAGGATTAGCTGTGGCAATAGCACAAAACGTTGACACTGGAGCTGTGTTAATGCAAGGCTTTGCTAACAGACAGGCTCTCTCCACAACCATCTCTTCTCGTAAAGCTACATTCTTCAGTCGATCTAGATCTTCCTTATGGACTAAAGGAGAGACTTCCAATAACTTCATCAATGTCCTCGATGTTTATCTTGACTGCGATCGTGATTCGGTATACTTTTTCTGAAACCCATTCATATTAGAATCTGACTCTCTACCTCTGGATGAACCTGTTATTCAGTTAACTTCATTGGTTTTGTGATTGCTCAGATAATCTACCTTGGAACACCTGATGGGCCTACTTGTCACACAGGGGCAGAGACTTGTTACTACACCTCAGTGTTCGGTCAGCTAAACAATGATGAGGTTTGTTGTTATATCTTTTTCTGTGACAAGAGATAAATTGATTTCTGAAGAACATCAACCGTTAGGCATCACAGGGTTCAGGAAACAAGCTAGCATTAACGACATTGTATTCACTAGAATCAATCATTTCAAAGCGAAAAGAAGAATCATCAGTTCCTCAAGAAGGCAAACCGTCATGGACTCGACGGTTATTGACTGATGATGCGCTGCTTTGCTCAAAGATCAGGTAATTTTTGTTCGGTTATCTTCAATCAGAGGACCATCGAGCTATGTATGGAGCTTAATTGGGTGTTTGTGTTTTAGAGAAGAAGCAGATGAGTTATGCAGAACACTGGAGGATAAGGAGGATGTTTCAAGAACAGCATCAGAGATGGCTGATGTGTTGTACCATTCGATGGTGCTTCTGTCTAAAAGGGATGTGAAGTTCGAAGATGTTCTTGAAGTTCTTAGGAAACGCTTCTCTCAATCTGGGATCGAGGAGAAGCAAAACCGCACAAAGTGATCGTTTACAAGTGTTGTTTTTTTTTTTTTTGGATCAAACAAGTGTTGTTGAATAATGTTGTATTTCTTTTCCAAGTTTCTCGAAGTTAGTACTATTCCTCTATTTTGTCCAGCATGGAACTTTGTATTGTACATCAGATGTTCTATCAGATAAAAAGAAATAAATTTATCTTTCTTTTAATCGTATTTTTGCCAATAAAATTTAGTTAACAAATTTTTATTTTATTTTAAATCAGTCGGTTTATTGGGGTAAGTGTTTTAGTAAAAGAATGTGGTTAACAAAGATAATTGTAAACCAACTGGTTTTGTTGAAAAAGGGTTTTCTATTGTAGATGTTAACCAGCATGAATAACTGTAAACAAGTAGGTAACCAAAATTATTAATCGTAAACCAATCGGTTATTCTAGAAATAGGTTCGGTTCAATTATAAAACTATAATGATACGTTCCGGTTCTCTTAAAAATTATTATTTGTTTTGAGAAATGTTTATCAGGAAATGTTTTAACGCCAACCGAAACTATTGATTGCAAACCAACCGGTTTACTGAAACAGTGTTTTTTGTAGATAACCAAAATTATTAATTGTAAACCAAGTCGGTCAAAATCTGGAAAATAGATTCGGTTCAAATATACAAGGGATTCAGTTAGGCCTAATAATTACAGTAATCCGCTCGGACAAGTATAATTATTTAAATATTATCATTTGTTTTGAGAAATGGAAAAAGCACTTTGGGTTAATGAAAAAAGGAAATTAGGTCAAAGAGTCAACAGTTTTTAAAAAGGAAAATATGCCCAGAAAAGGAAAATCTTAGAAACGGATATATTTGTAGTGTCTATAAATAATAATCATCGGACCTGATACAATTGTTTTCCTTACCAAAAAAATTGAAAGAGAGATTCGAACAGTAAAATCATGAGAGAAATTTGGTTGTCTAATGAGAAAGAAGAGATGAAATTGATTGCGAAAGTTGTTAAAAGTTCTTATTTCATCGCGATTGATACGGAGTTCCCAGGTTGTTTGAAGGAGACTCCCATGGGCGCAACGGACGAGACACGATACGAGAATTTGAAGTTCAATGTCGAACGGACAAAACCTATTCAACTAGGTTTCACTCTGTTCGAACGCGACGGACGTATCGGAGGTACGTGGGAAGTTAATTTCAAGGATTTTGACGAGAGAACCGACGCTCGTAACGAGAAGTCGATAGAGTTTCTTAGACGCAACGGTCTCGACTTCAAGAAAATCAGAGAAGAGGGAGTGGGGATCCAAGATTTTTTCAAAGAGTTCGGTCAGATTCTCAAAGAAGACGACAAGAAACTGAAGTGGGTTTCGTTCGATGGTTCATACGACTTAGCGTATCTTGTCCAAGGTCTGACCGGAAGAAAACCACTGCCCGAGACTTTGAAAGCTTTTAACCAAACCGTTGAGGAAACTCTAGGGCTTTCTTTCGATGTCAAGAAGATAGCGGTTGATTGCAAAGGTGTGTCTGCCCGTTACGGGTTGCAGAGAATAGCAGACGATCTTCACATCAAACGTGTGGGTGATGCGCACCATGCAGGTTCCGACAGCGAACTCACTGCCCGGGTGTTCACTGACTTGGTTTTCAGCATATCCAAGGAACAAAAGAGAAAGCGAGAAGAGGAGCAACAGAATGAAGAGCGTAGGAAACGTGCTATGCATATTATGCACAGAGCAGAAGAAGCTTTTGTGATGGAAAGGCGTGGTGGTGGCTATGTGCCGCGGATGATGCAGCAGCCACATGAGCTTGTAATGAGAAGAAGATGTGGTTATTTACCAGTACCACATCCACCACCAGGACCGATAGTGTTCCATCCTTACCCACCACATTTGACTGGCTACTTTGTACAGCCTCAGAGACACATTCATCCATCGTTTTTACATTAAAAGCATCAACTATGTATGTATAGATATTAACATCTTTCCTTTTGAATATAAATATATAATTGTTCATCTCTGCTAGTTTCTGTTATCTCAACTCCGACTACAAAGTGCAAACTATAATCTTTTACAACGTTGTTTTCAAGAAGATCTTTCTATTAAGAGACTACTCTCAAAACTATATACACGACACCTAGTTAAAATGCAGATTTAGGCTACGTATAAGTACAATTTCAACATACATAGATGACATACATATTAACTATGTCTCTGCTTAACTGTTAGCTGGAGTTGCAGAACTTGCTTTGAAGTTGCAATCTCTGGAAGTCGCTTGGTAAGATGGCTGGACAATGAACATAATTCCTTTGGAGATTTGAGACTTGTGTAACAAAAGCAAGCCAGGGTCATCTCGTATGTTACTTCCCCTTTTATCTACAAATGAATTTTATGGACATATCAACGAGCAAGATGTTGAAAAATAAAGAATCTAGCATCAGGGAAATGTTAACAGAGCTACAATCAATATCGGGCAAGTAGAGGATAGGAAAATAAAATGAACTATATTCCAAAGAGTTGTTAACTTAAGACAAAGCAGTTGAACAAACAAATGAAAAAAGATCCACCCTTAAGTGCTTTTCCAGCAGCAGAGTTGTATGCAATAATCCTCCACAAAAAGGGAATCAAAACGAGACTAAGAATTCATGTGTCCAGAAAGAAGTTTCTTCTAAATCTTTTGGTGCATGCAACTCAATCATGGTTCCCGTGTTTAGTTAAACATGCTTATGAAGATGAAAATGTTATCAACCTGGAGAGTTTGAACAGCGTAGGCAAGCCAAGATATGATTCATGGCACAGCTTAAAATTAAAAAAAAAAAAAAAGCCATAGATAAATTGAATTAAGTGAAATTTGCAGTACATAGTGATGTTCTGAATCTTCCAAGACACACAAAAAAGGGTGAAAGTATAAACAAAGCACTTGATTGTTGTTAGCTCCACTCAAAATTGACTATCAGGTGTTACTTATTGGTCAAAGGGTGCAGTCGAGAGGGAAAAAGCAAAGAGAATCCGGGGAATTAAACAAGTCAGATGAATGTATGTATGTCCAATCCCTGCTGATTTAATTGAATAAGATCAACACAGAAGTAAAGAAGAACACACATTCCTTGTTTAAACTTATCAGAAGAAGATTCATGGCAGCATCAGTGTAAACTTATCAGAAACCCCCCCAAACCTCCACTAGAGACTATTGAAAGGAAGCATTTCAAGAAAGCATTGTTATACCAGTAGATTAGTATTTGTTGAACTCCCCACCCACAAAGGCAAAAGGACCTATCTTCAAAAGAGTCATAACGTAAAACCATTATTCAACCTAACAACAAATCAGAGTCTTCCTCCAACAAGCCAAAGACTTCGCCTTCATCTCTCCTCGGCTTCTTGAAAAGCGTATTTGCTCCTCCGTCACATAATTTACGGCATTCCGTTTTAAATCCATTGTCGGCGGAGTGGAAAGCCCCAGAGGGTTGGGATTGCTTGGAGAATGTTCACAGATCCGGAAGGAGAAGACGAAGACCGGAGAGACCTGCTTAGAAGGCGGCGGCTGAGGAAGCTATATAGGCAGCGTCGTAAATGGAGGAGCCATCGGAGTTAGTGTTCTGATTTTCGAATCCAATCGTCAAGAATTTGAGTTTTGGGTCCTCATTTTCCCGCCATATATTTCTGTTCTCAAAATATCTTTGTTCAGGAATTCAATCCGTACCTTCTAACCGTGGGCTAGTTAGGGAGTACTCGGGCTTTTTTGTTTGACCTTTTAACGACAAGATTTAACTATGTTGAGTGTCAACGAAACTAGAGCGTGATGTAGTGGGCCGTGTTGTTTCAATTCCGCCGAGAACCCCAAGTTTGATCCTTAATGACTGTTGAAATTACGGTTCTCTTCAGTGTGTTGGTCGAGTTTCTTTTCCATGCCGTTTTAAGTTTTTTTTTTCCGGTTTTTACTATTTCTCCTCGCTTTTATGTGCTAAAAAAAATACTAAAATCTATTTAAACATCAGATTTTGAACTTAAAATCTAACAAAATCATTGTTTCTTTATAATAACCGAATCATCACAGATCGCCACATATACTCAGTCGACGAATCGTCTAAGCGGACACATTTTTAAACAAGGCAAAATATACGTTTAGCTTTTCAAAATGTCATAAAACAGAAATTTCAAACTACAAAAATAACATTCGATATATATATTAAACTATAATAAAAAAATTAATGTATGAATTTATGCTCGATAAATTAAACATAACGCAAAAATAAAAAATCTTTATAGCTATATCTTGGTAACAAAGAACCCATATCTCTTTCTTGGTCTCAGTAAACCTCAAAAGAGTACATCTTATGATATAGTCCCATATCTCCGGTTTAACTTTGGTATAGTGTTCTCATCAAGAAGAGGTTTGGTTAGACGAAAACCAAATCTTTTTCTGGCAAACCAGAATCTTCTCGCTTTCCACTGCATACTCCGTCTCCTCTCTCCGGCAATTCCACCTCATCCCCTTCCCCAACGTCGTCAGTGCGTCCATGAAATAACTCGATTCTCTCATTATTACATATCCACCCGGTCTCAACATCCGGTCCATCTCCAGCAACACGTACTTCATCTCACACCTGTTTCACATTACCATACACTTCTGTGTCACATTATACCACAACAGAAGACCCTCTACAAAACCATATATCAACCGGTAAATCCAGGGTGTTTAATTTCGAATTAACCACACCATTTTGATCCCGCACAAACCATAAAATCAATCTGAAAACCAATATTATTCTCAAATTTGGTTATAATTTGACATACCCGAAACTGAATTTGCCAGACCAAAAAAATAGAAAACCGGAACTGCTTTGGATAACAAAACCATAACAAACCTAAACCACCAAATCAAACTATAAACTGTATTTCTGGCTCTCAAAGGTAAGAAAAAACAGCAAAACCGGAATTGGTTTGGAAAACAAAACTATATCCAAATCGAGAAACCTAAACCATACCAAATCTAGAAACCTAAACCAAACCACATCGAGATACCCATACCTCTGACTCTCAAAGGTAAGACAAGCAGAAAACCGGAGTAGCTTTGGAAAATAAAACTCTATCATACCAAATTGAAACTTAAACCATACCAAATGTAAACCTAAACCGTACCAAATCAAAATCTAGACCGTACCTCTGGCTCTCAAGGGTAAAAAGGCTGTCGAGGTGAAGAAGATCATATGTTCTTGGATACGTCGAGAAAGCTTCGCACCTGCAAATATCGCTTTCACGTTAACATCACTCATAGACACATAATGAAACGTAATTTTTTTTTGTGAAAAAGATTCTCATACCAGTCATGGTACGTCCCAATGAGACCACGATCAAAGACAACAGGAAGCGTATTCGCGCCATAAGACGAGACAACGTTCATGACCCAAACAGGATCCTCGACGAGAGCAGCAGCGAAACCTCCATAAACAGTGTTCATATCCATAACATTCCTAATCTTGTCTGTCCCAAGAGCTGGCAACACTTTCTTGTAATGCTTACTCTGTTCTTCCACTTACCATCATCGTGTTTCAAACCACTAGCGCTCCCTCCATGAACATCAGAGATTCTCTCCGGCGCCACGTTCAACCTCTCGGGCCATTTCGGGATGGACCCGAGACCGGAGTTCTTGACTTTAAGTGTCGGTGCAACCACGCAGGGACGGAGGGGAGTGTACCAAGCGGAGTCTGGTTCTATGCTGTCGTCACATTTGGAGGGTAAGCTTCCATGTTCTTTGCGATCTTGTCGTAGCAAGATTTGTCTGAGAGTTTCTGCCACACTGCTATGTCCTCTTTTTGTGCGTATTTTTTGAAACACATGGAGGTTAGAAGTGACTGAAGCTTGTCGTAGTCTGATTTCTGATCTTCCATTGTTGTGTTCCATCCACGCCACCTTCTCTTGTAGTTCACTGGTGGTCCTGAAAGAACCCAGAAGCCTCCAGGTCGGACTATGCGGTGAATCTCAAGCAAATAGATTCCACCTGCAGTATCATACAGCAACAACAACAACACATTATATCATTCTTCTTAGTGCCAAATGTTTTAAGATTTGCTTACCAAACTCAGTCCAGGGAATGAGACATCTTGAGCAATGAGCCATATCAAATGAATTTGAAGGGAAAGGGAGACGTTGCGTGGAGATTATCCCGAGAATGGCAGGGATCCCACGTTCAAGAGCAAACTGAACCTGAGCTTCATGGTTATCTCTAGGAGCAAGAGAGATTGTTAGTATCCCACGGTCCAAAAGATCACCTCCCCAGCTCGCAACCTACATAACGAACCAACTCAAGATTTTATTAACCGGAATGAGTTAGAGAAGTTGAAAAGAGGGAGAGAGAGACTAACACCACAGCCAGTATCAATGGCGGTCCTGACAGTACCGTCTTTCATTTCTGGAATAAGATCTTGCATCTGATCAACATAGTGACTAACACCGCGTGGAAACATGGTACCACCACCAGGGAAATGGAACTTGTCACCTTCTTTCTTAAGCCAATGCTGGTTTGATTTTTGTTTGTTGATCCAGTCATAAGGCACGTTCTTGTACCAACACTGGTCTCTGCTCTTAGGCCATCTAATAGGCGGTTTATAACCATCCGGTGGTGGGATCAAACACTCGCTCTTTTCATAAACAGGAGGACAGTGACGCTCCAAAAAACTTAGGCGATGGACACCATACCTCTTCCATCTCTGAAAACAAGAAACACAAGCTTATGCAACTATAAGGTTAAGAAGGTACAAAGTAAGAGTGATATATTTTTAAAACCTTGGGATCGGTGCAGGGGGTGTAATCTTGGAGCTCTGAACCACATTCAGGGAAAGAAACGGATTTGATTTGAAGAGGTGAGACGGTAGGTTCCTTAGGGGAAGCTACAGCCTTTGTAGTGGTAGTTGTGAGATCATTGGCTTCGATCTTGTCTCTCTCAGAGCAAAACATCCCACCGAGATAGAAGGAGAAACCACACAAAGCGATGAACAGAACTGTCAGTGACACGATCCTAGAAGAGCCCTTTTCAGGTTGCTTCCCGTTGTTCTTCATGATTCTGCTACACCAAAAGATATAAACTAAACCTCACCTGTGAATTCAGTGAAACCAAAGTAAGAATCAGATCTAACAAAGTTGTAAAACACTTAGTAAATCAGCTAAACAATACGTTCTTATTGTCGTCACAATTTATCATTATGAAAGATACTAACATGACTTTGATATGAACCTTTGATCAATATAGTGTGAAGGAGATTTAGATTTAGAACAAATGGGAGTGGTGAGATCTGAAATAGACACTTTCCAAGACAGTGAAACTTGTGTCGCATTTTAACAATTTTTCTTCAGACATGATTCAATGGGTCCCGAAAACACTAAAGGCAACAACAACCCCTTAAAGCATCCCACTAGGGTCAATAAAGTTGAAACTGGAAGACATCAGTCGCAACTACCCCTTTGTTTCAATTGCTAAAAATAACTTAATACAGCTATGGATTCATCATTTACCCAAAAGATCCAAACTTTGCAGCAAAAAAAAAAAAAAATCAATTTGGGGGCAAAACCAAAGTTCTGATTTCTTAACAGAGTTCATAGAAAGGTGAGATCTATAAAGTGGCCATCAACAGAAACCAAAGAAATTTTCACGAACGATAGAGAAATGGATCTGATGTGCACATAATAAAATGAAAAACAGAGGAATATGAATATAATTGAATAAAGAACGAACTACTAGTTCGAATTCACTTACTTGAGAGTGTTTTCTTCGAGAGGAGAATAAGAGTTGAAACTTTTGAGAAAAAGAAATCTGGAGATAGAAGATTTTGAAGTAGAGATTTGGATAAGAAGAAGAAGAGAGGAGTCCTGAGATGAAGGGAAGTTCTCTCTCTCTCTCTCTACAGATCTCTCAAAATCACTCTCAAGTCTGTATTTTTCAGACAAGAAGTGAGAAAATAAACCGATATAGAAAGATTTATATAAATCTCGTCTTCCTCGTTGGTTCAGTCGCTTTTCTTCGTCCCCATCTCTTCCTCTCTCATTAGATATTTCGGTGTTTTCGCTAATTTTTTATTCAGTATTTTTGTTATTTTCCCTCTTGCAAAGGTAAAAAGCTAGTTGAGGAATATTGAGAATTAGATGTTTAGGTTAACTAATCTAAATTTAGTGTTTAGAGTTATTAAGATGAAGTTTTGAAGATAAAGTTTTGAAGATGAAGTTTAAAATTAAAAAATTTAAAAATAATATTAAATTTTTTAAAATAAAATGTTTATTTTGGTTATTTTTTTTCTTTAAAAATTTATTTTTGTGATAAAATTTTTAAAAATATTTATTTAAATGATTTGTCCAAAAAACTTTGTCTTTTTAGGTGAATTTAGACAAAAACTTAAATAAAATCTGAATGAGGCATTGATACCTACAAAATAAAATTTAATATTATAAACCACTTAAAAATATTAAAAAATTAAAAATAAAAAGTGATTTCTTATTAAAATCTTTTATCTTATAAAAATAAAATGATATTATCACTAAAACTCATTTGTTTTCTAATTATATTAATATATTTATTGTTATATTTTTAATCAAAACCACACTATTTCTTATCAAAATCACTTTCATGTCGCAGCATAAACCGCACTTACCCATAGCATGATTTAAATTTTTAGCGCTTATTTACTGCTATTATCATTTGAACTCTCGATATAACTAAACTCTTTGGCCAAGCTATTGACAATCAAGCCAAAAACGCCATTGAAAGTGAGCTACAAGCCTTGCTGCTAGCAATGATGAACTGTTGGAGTAAGGGTATCCAAAAGGTGATTTTTGAAGGAGACAACATCAATGTCACCAACCTAATCAATAAGAAATCGAAAAACATGGAAGTCATCAATTCGGTAAAGGATATATGGAGATGGAGTACAAAATTCGAAGATATTCATTTCCAATGGACAAGACGATTAGCTAATTCTTATGCAGATTTACTTGCAAAACAAGCTATCCCCGGGAACTCCTCTTTTTGATTTCCATTGCCGCATTCCAAACTTTTTACACTCTGCAATGTCTTATGACTATTTCGGTAATTAATATAATTTAGTTTGGGGAAAAAAACTAAACTTTTGAATGTTGTTTGAGCGGTGGCCACTATAAAATATTCCCTATGTGTCATATTAAGTGTCACTTTAACTTTTTGCACACAGATTAAGGAAATAATTAATTTTGCATATTTTCTATAAAAACATAGTTACTTATACACCTAACAATATTTCAACCAATAGAAAATAAATTGTACTATAAAACTAATAATTTTTGCATCAAAAGTCAAAAACGACACTTATTTTTAAGTTGTAACAAAAAAAATCTCCACAACAACAATTAATATGTGTTGAGCTACCAAGGAAGTAATAACTCCACGGAGGGAGTATTAACGATTTGGAAGTTTAAAATTTCTATATATTAGACCTTGGCATTCGGGTCATTGGCTAGGGTTTAAGTCGTGTCTTATTAAATCTGAGTCATTCGGAACTTAGATATCAGATCTGGTAGCATAATTAGAATTTGTCAGTTTGGATCTTAAATAGTTGGACCGCATAAGATAATTAGAATTTGTCGGTTCGAGTTTTACTCGATTTTGTGTCGGGTTCTGCCGAGCCCACCCCAAAAAACTCCCAAAAGTAAAAAAATACTTGAAAATATTTAAATATCCAAAATATCTAATTTTTTACTTAAAATCTGACTCGGAGATATGAAAAATATCCAAAATATCTAATTTTTTACTTAAAATCTGACTCGAAGATATGAAAAATATCCAAAATTTTATCCGATTATTTGAATTAAATTTTTTGAAGATCTAAAATTTTACCCAAAATACAAAGCTATACCTGAAAATCCAAATTCCAAACTTAAAATAACTCATAATACAAAAATATACTGAAACACCTATATATATATACCTAATATGTATTAAAAGTTTCGGTATTTCAGATATTCATTTGGGTCTTGAATTCGGGTTAGGTGGGTTCCAAAATCACGGGTCTTCCATAACAAAATTTAATAGGGTAAAATGACATTACCCGTACCCGACCAAACCAGTTTTTTGGGTTGTTTTAGATTTTCGGATCCGGATAAAAAGCTCATACCTGATATATATAGCCATACACTTAACAATATATGGGTGAAAACTAATAATAATTGTTTAAATGAAAATTTTGAGATATATTAGCTACACTTGAAAATTATAAATGATTTAAACTGTTTTAATATTTTAGTTTAATTAAATAATAAAATATTTATTTTGTTTGTTTTATAAACTTGTTTGAAGTACTCCAGCGTTGAGGATGTTCTAAACGTAAAATAAACAATTATCAAAAGTTCTAATGTCGTTAAATAGCAAAGACGATATCGAATTGGGTTTATATACCGGGAAAATCTTTCAAATTGATCTTTTTTTAAAAAGTCATAAAAATAATTTTCAAAAAATAATATGATCAAAATATATCTTTTCTTTTTGTTTTAAAATTTTAATAATTTTATTTATTTATAATTTTAAAGCTTATCTCTAAAACTCTACCCCAGGACTCTAAATCATAAATCTAGATTAGTTAATCCACAAAGTATAAATGTATATTTATATTTTTTAATAAAATCTTTTTTGGTTATTTTTTTCTTTAAAATCTATTATGGTGAAAAAATTTGTTTTAGATCTATTTTAAAGTATACAGTACCTCTTATATGTCCGGATTAGTTATTTTGGAAAAAAAAAACCAGCATTGGTTTTGTCTTTCAATAGAACGCGTTTCAAAGTAATCTTTCTATAGTGTTTGATAAATTGGTATCAAAATCTCAAAGATAGAAATCCCTAAGTAAAAAAGAAAAAAAAAATCTCAAAGATGATTATTTTTCCTACTCTTCTGATAATACTTGAGATTCTAGTTTATATACCAATGACAATAATAATTAAGGTTAGCACTTACGTGAGACTATAAAAGTAACCCATTTTTCATCATTGAGTTTTTTTTTGAGAAATATTTTAAGGTAATGTTTCTTAAGTTTTGGTCACAAAAATAATACTCAAAAAGAAAAAATGATTAAAATAAATTTTATTAAAGAATATAAATATATATTTACACCTCTTAGGTTAACTAATATAGATTTAGAGTTTAGAATTATAAAGTGAAATTTTAGAAGTGAGGTTTAAAATAAAAAAAGTAAAAAAAAATATTAAAATTTCAAACTAAAAAAATCTATAGATCATTCTTGTAAGATCTATTTTTGTGATAATTAAAAAAAAACTATTTAAGAGATTTGATCATTTTTGGAGCCTCTCCAACTTGTGGTGTAGGACTAATTCAATTCATTTATTTTTATATAATTTATACCTTTATTCATCTATTTTTTTACCTTTTCTACAAACTGTAAATTACTGCATTACATTGAGTAATAGACAAAACTATCATATTTTTATACTGGGAAAAGGTTGATATATTACATAACTCCAAATTAGTAACAAAAACGAATACGTGCATGTATGATACACCATATAGTAAGCCAAACAACCAATCATTAATTGGAACACGTACTCAACCAACCTAAAAGTCTGATACACTTTAGATACGCATTTTCACGAGCGATGCAATTTGTACTCTTGAATTAGTGCTCTGATTTATATTTTCGAAGCTTCAAAAAAAGAATCGAAGAAAAATAACTTGTCCTCAATCAATTAATAAAATAAACGGCATTAAATATTTAATAATTTCAGATGAGGAACAAAAGTTCACCGACAGAAGAAATGGATCTCATCTGCCTTTATTCTTTGCTTTGGAATTCAAAACAATATTTTAAAAAATATTTTGTGTGGTTTACATGTAAGAATTGAAAGAAACAATACTTTTATCCTCTCTTTTTTTTACAACTCCAGTATATTAAGCTAACCTCTATCTTTGTTGAATTTTTAACGTAAACTATTATTATTATTATTATTATTATTATTATTATTACTATTATTATTATTTTTAATTATCATACATTAATTTATTGCTTAGAAATGATTATAAGTATCTGCAAATAATTATCTTTAGAAAATAATCATTACTTGGTATGAGTTGAGTTGTCATCTGATCTGATATATTGGCAGTGCCGTGCGAGCATTAATACAATACATAAGCGATAAAAAAAATATGCCCTCATTCATAAAAATGTATGATGAAATCGTTACTTAAAAATCAAACATGAATAACAGTCTAAAACAAAATTTGTCTTCCTTTCTTCTCTATGAACTCATTGACTAAACATTCAAAATCAATGTTCCTTAAGAGTTCTCTCTCGATAGATAAAATAGCCAAATCACTCAATCTTTCTTGTGACATAGTCGAACGAAGATAAGATTTTATCAGCTTCAGCTTCGAAAAACTCCTTTCAGCAGATGCAACCGAAACTGGGATGGTCAACAAGATTCGATAAGCAATCCATGAATTTGGATAAAAATCATGAACACTTTTTAAAAAGTCTAGCACTTCAGTAGGCTTCTTAACCCCTTCTGGTAAAGCTTCTCTTAAAATTTTGAGCTCAGCAAAAAGATCACTACCAACAATATCTGAATGATCACCGTGAGTCAGAGAATCTTCAAGATTGACACAAGAAACCATCAAACTATCATCACTTGCTGATTGCAGTTTCTTCAAATCAAACAAGAACCCAAATATTTTTTCATACTTCTGGAATTGTTCAAATCTTGTCTCAAGCGAGTAGAGAGCTTGGTCCATGATCTGAATGAAGTAGTCAATTCTAAATTTCTCTTCAGGTGATAATGTCACACTTCCGTTTACATTCTCTGAATCTTCACCATACTGTCTTTTTCTTTTGATTACTCGCTTTCCTTGCTTGGGGAACACAACCTCAATCTCCATAGAATCTGCAATCACTTTAGCCTCTGACTTTGCTTTCTCGAAACCAGAATCTCTATATTTTTGAAAATAAGAAACCAGCCCATTAAGTTGAGCAATAGCAACATCAATATCCATGTCTTCTGACTGCAAACTCTTACTCACAATGTTAACAACAGATAAGAGATTGTACCAAATAACCAGGGAAACCAAGAACTCAAAACTTCCAATTCCGTGTGTTTCACTTGTTGCAAGACATTCAGCTTCATTCTGCTCTTGTGGATCAACACTGTTTTCAGCAATGTAAACTAAAGCATCCATAATTTTAGGAGCTTGAAATCTTATTGCCTTAACACTTTCGACATGGCTTTCCCAACGAGTATTCGACAAAGACTTAAGTGTTCGACCATCTACATGATCTTCAAATATTTTCCACCGCTTATTTGAAGCTGATAAAAAGTTCTAAGTACGCTAGATAATCCCAAAAATGAGATCGCCTTTGAAGAAGTCCTTGCCATATCACATAGTGCAAGATTCAAACTATGACAACTACATGGTGTATAAAACGCTCTTGGATTAATCTCAAGAAATCTCTTTTGTACTCCTTTATGTTTTCCCTTCATATTATAGCCATTGTCATAACCTTGTCCTCTCACATCATCAATTTTCAAATCAAAAGCAACCAATACATCTTGCAGCTCACAAAAAAGTCCTTCTCCAGATGTATCATCAACCTTTAGAAATGTTAAAAAAATTCTTCAACCTTAAATGAAGTTGTTGATACATCTACACATCTTATGATAACAGTCATTTGTTCATGATGACTGATATCTGGAGTGCAGTCAAGAATGACAGAGAAAAACTTTGCACACTGAATTTTCTGGACAATCATACCTTTGATCTCATTGCCCATCAAAGCTATTAGTTCATTCTGAATCCTATTACTAAGATAATGAGAACGAGATTCACCTTCTTTAAATCTCCTAAGGTGTTCTATCATCACAGGATCAAAATCAGCAATCATCTCGATAAAGCTTAAGAAGTTCCCACAACCTTCTTCTCCAATCTTTTCGTTACTTCCACGAAATGCAGAATTTTGTTTAGCAAGAGTTTTCACTACAGATAGTATCCTAAGCAACACTTGTCTCCAATGGATTTTCTCTTTGTTGATTTCATCTTGAGCATATTTGTCAATGGTCTGATTCTTTTGCAGCCTGAGATCTAGTTCGGCCCACTGCTTCATACATAAAATATGATCACGACCAGATTCATGTTCTTTAAGCCTTTTCAAAATATTTCTCCAATCGCTGAATCCTATAGATGCCAATTGACTATTGTCACTCTCATTGAACAATTTGCAGCAGAAACAAAAGACCTTATTTAGCTTCTTTGATTAAACTAGCCAACGCCGATCTTGTTTTTCTCCATCACCCAATTGTCTTGTGTAATGCAAATGAAAAAAGTGTCTCTTAACACCATCCTTGGGAAAATTATAATCCATTGGCAATCTTATTACCCCTCTTTTCATTTTCATTCTTGTTCCCATCATCTTTTTCTTTCAACTCTTCCTCATTCACAACATTCATATTCTCTGGCTCATGACTTTGTTCTTCTCCATGATCCTTATTTATATTTTTATCTACTTCATCTTCTCTAGAAGTAGTATTTTGTCCATAATTATTCTCAACATAGCTATCAAGAGTTTCAGATTTTTTGAAATACCTTAATAAACTATTCTCTTGAGATTTTGCTTCCTCATCTTTTTTCTTCTTCTTTTTTCTGTTGTCTGCTCCACACGGTTGATCTCTTTTACTCGATGACATCTTTCTATCAACAAAAAATTTCTGATTGTTATTCATAATTTGACAAAATAGATGAAACTTAGAAAAAAATAAGAAATGATAGTTTTACCTTAGCCAGAGTGAATTGTAAGAGAAAGTGAGATAAAGTTATTTTATTAATATGAATCTTAAAGTTTAGGAATCAGAATTGCAGGTTCGTGAGAAGAAGACAGGAAGAAGACGTGACGGTAACTCGGTAAGTCGTGAAGTTTATTTTGTTGCCCTATTTTTTTAGATAACTTAGTTTTTAAAGTAATTTTAACTTTAATTAGTAAACTATTAATGAATTAATGAATGTTTTATTTATTGTGGCCCATTTTAGCCTACTAATCTTATTATAAAATTTTAAACTCAGCCCATTTATATTATTATTTAGTATTAGTAATATTAATTAAACACATGCTATTAATTTTTGAAAATATGATGCCCTAAGCCAATGTTTCTTTTTGGCTAAGGGAAGCACGGCTCTGTATATTGGCTGTTCAACCATATGATGAGAAGTTAGTCCAAACGTAGATATCAACATAATAACGATGGAGCATTATGAAACAAAAGAGCACCAATTCAATATAATATGATTTACCAAACATATGCCAAAAAGTTGAATGCGGACATATATTCACTCAAACAGCTACAATGAGTCAATGGCGTGTGTTTATAGATGAATATATGAGGTTTGATCAAAGTCTATCAGACTTATTCATTGTTGGCCGGCTTGGACATGTTGCGTGCAGACAACCTATGGGCTTAGTCGACGAAGCCCATTAGGTTAAAGGCAAATATAACATGTGCATTAGGTCAAGTAAGAAATCCGGTTCTTCCTCCGCAACAACACAAGATCAAGCTTCAGAAAGAGATCAAGTTACACAAGAGAGACAAAGACATTAGTTTAAGCAAAGAGAACATAGTTGAGCTCATATTGTTCTACCTTAAAGGCCTTGAGACTAATTGTGTCTTCTTGGTGTTTCTCAACCATCACAGTTCTATAAGTGATTAGTTCTTGTAACTCTTTATTGATCTAGTGGAGTTTGGGAGCAAGAGTTCTCCCACGAGACGTACCGGTTAGAGGCTGGGAACTCGTTAAAGTTGTTTGTGTTCATTAGCTAAACGTTCAAGTAACAAGTTGGTCGCTTAGGTTGAGAGTCATATGAGGCTAAAATCTTAACGAAGTGGTATCAGAGCTCTCAGGTTGAAGGCGTGTGATTAATCTAAGCTAAGAGGAAGGTCAACATGTCCAACTCACAGATTGAAGTGGACAGGTTTGATGGTACTGGGGACTTTTCACTATGGAAGGTCAGGATGTTGGCACACTTCGGGGTCTTGGGTTTGAAGAGTATTCTGGATGATGAGAAGCTACTAAAAGATCCACCTACTGTAAAGGAAGAGCTTGAGACAGCTATGAAAGATCCACAGAAGGAACTAACAGGAATTGCAGAGACAGTTCCGAGTATTGATCTAGTCAAGTTCGAGAAGTCTGAGAAGGCAAAGGACTCGATAGTGTGGAACGTGGGTAATAAAGTTCTACCTAAGATCACACATTGCAAGACAGCAACATCATTGTGGTCAACGTTGAACAAGTTGTACATGGGGACATCTTTACCAAATATAATCTACCTTCAGCTACGGTTCTATACATTCAAGATGTCTGATTCCAAGAGCACCGATGAGAATGTTGATGATTTTCTGAAACAAGTGGCAGACCTGAACAATTTACAAGTAGAGGTGTCTGAGGAGGTGCAAGCCATCCTGTTATTGAGTTCACTATCGTACCGGTATGATCAGTTGAAAGAGACTCTAAAATATGGTAGAGACACTCTGAGTCTCAGTGCGGTTACTGGAGCTGCAAGGTCAAAGGAGCGAGAGCTGATTGAAAGCGGAAGGGGTTCAAGGTCCACTGGAGAAGGATTGTATGTTGACAGAGGCAAATCAGATAACATGTCAAACCGTGGAAGTGGAAGGAGTGTAAAGGGAAGATCGAAGAGCAGATTTGGTAGGTCAAAGTCTCGACCTAAGGGTAACAAGGGCTGCTTTATTTGTGGAAAGGAGGGGCACTGAAAAAGAGAGTGTCCTGATCGGAAGTATAACAAACCAGAGAACTCAGCCAACATTGCAGAGGAACGGAAACAGCCTCTGATATTAATCGTGAGCACTCAGGACACACATGAAGAGTGGGTCATGGACTCTGGTTGTTCTTTTCACATAACTCCAAATAAGGAGGTTCTCTTCGATCTGGAAAAGTTCAAAGGAGGCAAGGTACTGATGGCTAACAATACTCACAACAATATCCAGGGAATTGGGAAGATAAGAATAAGAAATTCAGATGGCTCAATTGTAGTCCCTATGGGTGTAAGATACATGCCAGAAATGAGCCGGAATTTAATCTCATATGGAAAGCTGGAGACTTCAGGTTGCATGTATGAAGGAAAAGATTTAATGGTTCACTTCTACAGGGATGATTAAAATTTGATCTCTGGAAAATATCATCAAAGGTTGTACTATCTGCAAGGGTTAGTATTGAAGGGCGAGACAAACTTGTCCAACGAAATATGTGATTGGACAAGTCTGTGGCACTCAAGACTTGGACACATGAATTTGAAAAGTATGAAATTGTAGCCAAGGAAGGATACGTGCCTGAGAAAGAGGTTGATGAGTTGAAGTTTTGTGAAGATTGCGTGCTGGGAAAGTCCCATAAACAAAGCTTTCCAGTCGCAAAACATGTTACAAAATGAATTCTAGACTATGTGCATTCAGACATGTGGGGTTCACCATCAACGCCAGACAGTTTGGGAGGTTGCAAGTACTTCATGACCTTCATTGATGATTACTCTAAGAAAGTATGGCTATATTTTCTAAAGAATAAGAGTGATGCATTTGCTACATTTAAGGAATGGAAGGTTGCTATTGAGACTCAAACAGAGAGAAAGATCAAGTGTTTGAGGACAAACAATGGTTTGGAATTTTGCAACAGGGAGTTCGATGGTTATTGCAAGGATACATGCGTCAAATGACATAGAACATGTACCTACACACCACAGCAAAATGGAGTGTCAGAGAGGATGAATCGAACTATCATGGACAAGGTCAAGTGTATGCTTGCTGAGGCAGGGTTGGATCAAAGTTTCTGGGTTGAAGCTGCATCAACGGCTGTGTACTTGATCAACAGGTCTCCGAATTCAACACTTAACTTCAAGTTACCTGAACATGTTTGGTCAGGTTCAAAACCGGATATGAAGCATCTAAGGCGGTTTGTATGTTCAGCGTTTGTGCATGTCATCGAACCCAGAGTTATAAAGAGTGTATTCATGGGGTACCCATTTGGTATAAAGGGATACATGGTCTGGATACCTGAGGAAGGAAAGTGCAGAACAAGCAGGGATGTGGTGTTCAATGATAATGAAACATACAAACACACGTTGAACAAAGGAGTTGAACAGGTCGAATCAACTACATAAGATGAAGTTTAGAAAAAGAAGAAACCCAAGAAAAGAGTGTCGTTCAATGATGATCTTATTCAGGGTCCTACTGTTACTACTACTAAGATAGAAAGGAATGACATGTCAGATCAGGAAAATGATATGGAAGAGTCTTCATCAGAAAGCTCGGAAAGCGAAACAAGTTCAACCGAGGAAGCTGATGAACATGTAGAAGACGACACCCCTCAATCATTGGATGATTATGTTCTTGCACGAGACATACATATGAGGAGGAACGTGAGAGTGAGACCTCCAACAAGGTATGAAGATGAAAATTTTGTGGCATACGCTTTAACTACTGCTAAGGACTTGGAAGTTGATGAACCAAGATCATATGTTGAAGCAATGAGGAGCATAAATAGTAAGTTGTGGAAAAAGGTTGCACATGAAGAGATGGATTCTCATACAAAGAATAGGACATGGGATTTGATCGACAAACCAGACAAGCAAAAGCTGGTTGGGTGCAAGTGGATTTTTAAGACCAAACCAGGTATACCAGGGATTGAGGATGAGAGGTACATGGGAAGGTTAGTAGCAAAAGGGTATTCACATACTGAGGGAATTGACTACAATGAGATCTTCTCTCCAGTGGTGAAACACGTCTCCATCAGATTCATGTTATTAGTTGTTGTGAATCTAGATTCGAATTGGAACAGATGGATGTTAAGACTGCTTTTCTACATGGAAGTCTAGAAGAAAGGATCTTAATGACTCAACCATAAGGGTTCATAAAACCAGGAGATGAGAATAAGGTTTGCTTATTGAGAAAGTCACTGTATGGACTAAAACAATCTCCTAGAAGGTGAAATCAACGGTTTGATAACTTCATGAAAGATCAGTTGTTTGACAGAAGCACCAAGGATCCATGCGTGTATGTCAGGGATGCACAAACTGATCAAGCTGTCTACTTATTGCTCTATGTGGATGATATGCTCATTGCATCAGGAAATAAGAAGGTTATTAAGGAACTCAAAGAGAGGCTGAATGGAGAATTCAAAATGAAGGATATGGGACATGCTTCAAGAATCCTAGGGATGGATATTCAAAGGGATAGAGAAAAAGGCACACTGATATTGTCGCAAGAAAACTATGTTGAGAAGGTATTGAGAACATTTGGGATGTTGGATGCACGTTCAGTGATCACGCCAACAACTGCTCACTTCAACCTGAGTTTGACTGAGAAAGAATGGAAGCTAGAAGCACCACACATGGTGAACATTCCATACGCGAGTGCTGTAGGGAGCTTAATGTATGCTATGGCCGACTCAAGGCCAGATCTAAGCTTTGTAGTGGGGTTTGTCCGTTGGTTCATGAGTAAACTAAGCAGTGAACATTGGGAGGCAGTTAAATGGGTGTTAAAGTATCTAAAGGGAGCTTCTAATATCAACCTAATATTCAAGAAGCATACAAAGTTCATTATTGAAGGCTATGCAGATTCAGACTATACAACAGACTTGGACAGGCGGAGGTCAATTATAAGTTATGTTTTCAGGGTTGAAAGGAATACAGAGTCATGGAAATCGTGTCTGCAATCCGTGGTTGCTCTTTCTACAACAGAAGCAGGGTATATGGCTTTAAACGAGGCAACAAAGGAAGGTGTGTGGTTAAAAGGATTATGTGCAGAGTTAGGTTTCAAGCAGGAAAGTGTTCAACTGCATTGTGATTCGCAGAGTGCTATAACCCTAGCAAAGAATCCAGTTCATCAAGAAAGAACCAAGCACATTGATACTAAATTCCATTTCATCAGGGACTTAGTATCAGATGGAGAAGTTGTCCTAAACAAGATCCACACCACAGTTAATCCAACAGATTTTCTCACAAAGACAATACCTGTTCAAAAGTTCTAGCTATGCTGCGAGCTTGTAAACCTTCACTGAGAAAGGAAAGGCCACGCTAGGTAACTCTAGAGTAGAAAAGAATACCTCACCAGACACGTCACAAAACATAGAGTTAGCATGTGTCAAGGCAGAGAGGATGAGTTACTCAAAGTGTTTGAAAAAGGATTGCTTGGCAAAGGGAATGAACTCGTGGTAACATTCACGTGTTCAAGGTGGAGCATCTTTCACCTGAAATTACTCAAAGAGACAAGTTAGTCACTGTTAAGAAGGCTTAATCAAAGGGAAAAAGCAATTCAAGGTTAGACTTAGCTTGAAGATTCTTTTCAAAGACAGAGGAAAATGCGCAGGCAGAATCTGGTTGAACAAGTTGTTACGACTGATTGTAATCCTGAGGTTAAAGGGTATGACACAACAATCATTAACACTTGGTCAAGAAGCATAAAGTCGCTACCACAACTAGTAGAAACATGTGTTAGTTATACCATAGAGGAATCGTCATGAAGTGTTTGAGTCAGAGGTTTCAGTTGAACATGCTCAGAAGAAGTAAGGGACGCCAGTTTGGTCTCACCACCACCATAGTTAAAGGCAAAGTTTCGAGTCATCTTGGGTGGACAAGGTTACCTCAAGTACATAACTGGAAGACCGAAGCTTTAGCAACATCAACCATCATGGGTTGAGGTGGAGTTCCAGATCCATCATTGGAGCTCATCAGGAGGAAGATGCATCAAGATCAGTGGACAAATTGACCAGTTACCTCTATAGAACCAAGGAGATTTCAACACGAAGAAGTCAAGGAAGAAGGTCAGAGTTACTTGAGGTTCAACAGAGTGAACAGAGATGGTGTTCGACGGAAACACAAAGCGGTGACTCATCGGTGATGAGAGAAGGACGATGAAGAGAGAAGGTAATGACTTTCTCTGGTTCATCACATGTGGAAGAAACAGAGACCAGGAAGTGTCGACACATAAGCAAAGGTTATGGGCTTGGATCAAACAAGTGGAGTTTTGTGAGGTTTGATCAAATCCCATCGGATTATTGGGCCGGCTTGGACAAGTTGCGCGCAGACAACCTATGGACTTAGTCGACGAAGCCCATTAGGTTAAAGGAAAATATAACATTTGCGTTAGGTCAAGTAAGAAACACGATTCTTCCCTAGCAGCAACACGAGATCAAGCTTCAGAAAGAGATCAAGCTACACAAGAGAGACAAATACATTAGTTTAAGCAAAGAGAACATAGTTGAGCTCCTATTGTTCTAGCTTAAAGGCCTTGAGACTAATTATGTCTTCTTGGTGTTTCTCAACCATCACAGTTCTATAAGTGATTGGTACTTGTAACTCTTTATTGATCTAGTGGAGTTTGGGAGCAAGAGTTCACTCACGAGACGTACCGGTTAGAGGCCAGGGACTCGTTGAAGTTGTTTGTATTCATTAGCTAACATTCAAGTAACAAGTTGGTCGCTTAGATTGAGAGTCATACGAGGCTGAAATCTTAACAGAATATTAGCGGTGACTAGATGATTCTCATGTGTATGTGCATGAGTTATGTATTTACAAAATACATAAATTATCATAAATGATTAATAGTTCTTTTTTTCAATTTTATAAGTTTGAAGTGTTTTATAATGTTGTTTTAAATGTATTAAAATAAATACAATATTTTTTTAAATATATGTGACTTTGCTTATAAAAACATCGGTTCACTTATATTTTTTTAAATATTAGATTGCATTTATTCCTCTCAATTTAATCATACTTGTTTCATCTTCTACACAAGTTGAAATTATATTTAAAAAAAAAATCCTTACATTAATTTAGTCGGTTAGATTAAATTGAAATTTCCTACACAAGTTGAATTTTTTTTTGAATATTGGATTGCATGTATAGTTTGATAATCTGAAAACAAATAAGAAAACATGGCCAATCGAAAATTACGTAAGTGAATATAGCTGAAATATTTCGAAATTTCATGAACATTTATAATAATATTTGAAATTACGCTAAATGTAACACGTGCGGTATGATACCTTCTAGAGCTGAATGTATTAATAAGAGATTAACCATGAAGTAATTTTAAGACTTCTATATAATTTTAAGAGTTATATATAAATATGTAATATCCCCCATTGTTTATACCCTTGTTCAAAAACAGAATGCCACCGAAATCGGAATTACGGCGGTTAAATGGTCAGCGGTATCCATACGTAGCGATTGACTCCTACTCGACAAACTAAGTGGCTGGTGCCAAAATATATTTTTCGTCATTCTCATATCTGAAATCGGTTAATAAATAGCTAATATAATTTAAAGTGTTAATCTTGATTAAAATACAAATATAATGAAGATTGTAAGAAATAATCAATGGCGGTTACAAAAAAAGTTACATAACCCCAAAAACCTAAATGATCTAATGTGGAAAACAATGAGATAATTAACAAAATGCCACTCATTTATCCTTTCTGTAATAAAAGCATAAGTATTTTAGTTATTATATGACTTTCACTTTTTCATTAGTTTGAATCCGTTATAATTTATATGCATAAAAACTAAATAATTTTATTCTAAATAATAATATCTTACTGTCTTAATTAGGTCTTTGTTTTGTATATAAAATTAGATCCATTCATTTACTCACAATTTGAGATATTGAGCTGTATGTATTCCCTCTAAATGAAACATAACTATTTTTGTTCTAGTTTAACTACAAACTATTTTATTGTATTTAATTTGTGTTATAATTATATTATATTATATCATTTTGTTCTTTGTTAAGTTTATATATATTTATCATATATATTATGATGTAAAAAAGTTACATAAAGAAGAAATAAAAATGCATACCAAAGAAAGAAATAATGTTATTATAGTTCAAAAGGAGTAACGTAAAATGACACACTACAACTTTTTATATAGGCAAAATTTTGACAGATTTTATTATAAGCCTTGATGATTATGGGATTCACTTCGAAGACAATACGTAAAGTTTTGACTTTTGTAACACTCCTCCTTGAAGACCATTATCGTTAATGTTTCTGCATTGTATTTTATGTTGTGTCATTAAAAACCTTTATTGGAAAACCCAGTGGAAAAAACCATAGTAAGGTAAAAAGAGTACAACTCAGAAGCTCCCCCTTGAATCGACGGCCGTTACAAGTCTTGTTGATGATGCATTCCAATGTTGTAAACATGTTTCTGAATATCGTAGTGGGTAGTGACTTTATAAAGAGGTCTGCAACACTATCACATGATCGAACATACCTTACTTCAATTTCTTTATTCTTCTCAAGTTCTTGGGTATATGAGAAGAAGTTCGGTGGGATATGTTTGGTTATGTCACTTTTGATATATCCTTTCTTTATTTGACCGACACATGCTGCATTATCTTCGTATAAGATGGATATGCCACTACTTGATTTAATGTGTTTACTTATTGATCTAAGCCAAACACATTCTCTACTTGCTTCGTGGAGAGCAACTGTTTCAACATGATTTGAAGAAGTGGCTACAAGTGTTTGTTTCTGAGAGCGCCAAGATATAGCAGTTCCTCCAACTGTGAAAATGTACCATGTTTGTGATCGAGCTTTATGAGGGCCAGACAAATAACCTGCATCTGCAAAAGCCAACCATTTCTCTATTTGAGTTGGTAGGATAAAATAATCCTAAATCAATCGTTCCTTGGAGATATCAAAAAATATGTTTGATCCCATTCCAATGTCTTTGTGTAGGATATGCATTGAACCTTGCCAAAAGATTAACAGAAAATGATATATCAGGTCGAGTGCAATTTGCAAGGTACATAAGTGATCCTATTGCACTTAAATATGACACTTTGGGATCAAGTATATCTTCATTTTCTTTGGGTTGTCGAAAGGATCATTTTCAATATTAAGTGATCTGACGACCATGAGAGTGCTAGGTGGAGTTACTTTGTCCATGTTGAATCGTTTTAATACTCTTTTCGTATATGTAGTTTGATGTACAAATATGCCATTTTGAGAATGCTCAATTGTAGCCCAAGACAATATTTTGTCTGTCCAAGATCTTTTATCTCATATTGTCCTTTCCAATAGTAGGATGTCTTTTGTATTTATCCTTGGGTCCCTATAATATTTAGATAATCAGCATAAATAACAATAAGTACAAATCCATGTGACGTTTTCTTAATGAAAACACACAAGCATATATGATTGTTTACATACCCTTCTTTAGTTTAGTGCTCACTAGGGCGATTATACTACATGCGTTCTGATTGTTTTAAACCGTATCATGATCTTTACAATTTTATTGCACATAGTTCTTTAGGTTTAGAGCTTAATGGTTATGGCATTTTGAATCCTTTAGGGATTTTCATATAAATATCAATGTCCAAGGATCCATATAAATATGCACTAACAACATCCATTAGACGCATTTCTAGATTTTGATTGGCCGCTAAATTCATCAATAATCTAAACGTGATTGCATCCATAACAAGAGAGTATGTTTCTTCATAATTGATCCCAAGCCTTTGGAAAAATCCTTGAGCTACAAGATGAGCCTTGTATCTCATTATTTCGTTTTTCTCATTTCGTTTTCGAACAAAAATCCATTTGTACCCAACTGGTTTCACCGCTTTAGGTGTGATTATAATAGGTCCAAATACTTCTCGTTTGTTAAGTGAATCAAGTTCAACTTGTACTGCATCTTTCCATTTTATCACTTGTGTCTCTTTTGACATTCTAAAATGGACATTGGTTCTGGATCATCTTGCTTATTACTTATTTTCTTTGAAACAAAGTACGAGAAAACATCATCAACACCATTCACTTTGTTTGGATTTTATATTTTATTATGAATGTAATTAATTGAAATCTCATGATTTTTTTCAGGATCATTTTTATCACCCTCATAGTTTATTTCTTTAAAATTTCCTTTTAAAAGATTTTGTTTTTCTGCCTCCTTTCTTTTTCTAGGATTCTTATCTTTAGAACCAACAAGTCTACCACGATTCAATCGTATTTTGGACTCTCGTATATTATCTTCTATTCCACATCCCGTGGCATTTCTATACGAGCATGAGTATTTACAGCCGGTATATGTGATTTTGTTACCGTTTTAGTGTCCGCAAAAGCATCAGGTAGTTGATTTGCGATGCTTTTGCAAGTGTATAATTCGGCGGATCTCTAATTTTGACTGTTTAGTAGGAAGATCAAGGTGTAGCAAAGATGGTACACAATACTTGATATCTTTTCCTACTTGTTTATCTTTACCCCCTAGAACTGGGAATACATTTTCATCAACGTGACAATCGGCAAAACGTGCCGTAAATACGTCACTAGTTTGTGGTTTTAGGTATCATATAATTGATGGAGAATCACAATCAACATATATCCATAGCCTCCTCTGAGGTCCCATCTTTGTATGTTGGGGAGGTGCAATTGACACATATACGACACAACCGAAAATCTTTAGATAAGAAATATTTGGTTACTGTCCAAATGCTAACTGTATTGGAGTGTATTTGTGATATGCACTTGGTTTTACTATAATCAGTGCTTCTGCATGCAAAATAGCATGTCCCCACAAAGTTTAGGAGTTTTGATCATATGATCAATGGTCTTTGAATCAGTTGCATGCATTTAATTAATAATTCAGTCAAACCATTTTGTGTGTTAACATGTGTAACAAGATGTTCCACATCAATACCAATTACCGTATAATAATCATTAAATGCTTGGGAAATAAATTCACCAGCGTTGCCTAGTCGAACTCTCTTTATTGGATAATCATGAAATTGAGCTATTAGTTTGACTAGAGACTTTGTCCGGGCTACGCCCGGGTTTATTCGAATAACATTGTATCTAATATCTTTTTTTGTGCAATACATTACATTTAATATCTATATTACAACGTATTACTTCTATGTTATAAAATATAAATAGTAAATTGAATATGAAATCAGTAAAACTCCACAATTTATTGTTTTATTATCTAAAATATGTATGGGAAGGTGAACAAATGTACAATAAATGAAGAATTTGTTAAACTTTTGCTATTATCCAAAATATATATTTTTCTTTCGTAATTAGGTTATTATGAGAATATATTATTAATCTCAACATCACATATTTATTTGTCATATGTAATATTATATCATGTTTATGTTTTTATTTATATGTTATTCAATCTCTTATAATATATTTTCTTATGATTAGAATCTATTTTTTACAATTATAATAAATAAATCTAATCTAAATACTCATTGTTTTTAAAATAAAGTTAAGTGTTGTATGTGTAAAATACAATGACAATTCCATGAACATATTATTATTTACTATATTATTTGTTTAGTTATAAACAGAAAAAATATCTTAGAATCTAACTATATTTACAGTAATATTCTGGATTAAAACAAACCTACTATAAATAATATTACTTTGCATAAAAATTTTTCTGTTTAACACATACAAACACATATCCGACACACCTCGGACAATCACCACCACAACCTCCACCGAACCTTCACCAAATGATTAAAACTCAGTGTATAAAGATAATCAAAATATACTCAATAGAGCATTACAATTATTAATTTTATTATTACATGTTAGTTGTTCTACAGTTACTATTTTTTAAATACAAACAGTTTATTACACTGTTATTGAAAATGATTTTTTATATACCAATTAGGGGAATTTTGAATATATTTTTAATCTAACATTATGATCCAAAAACATTATTTTCTTCATTTCCAGTAAATACATTCTTATTTTGTACTAATATCACAAATTGAAAGCATAAATGATTTATAATTCGATATAGTCTTATTAATTTGTATTTCCTTTTAAAACATTTTGTGATGTAGACGATTTTGTTTTTGCTTACTTCGAATTAACTTTGGTATTTGTTTTGTTAAACTTCATACATTATTTTAATTTTTTTTATTTTTTTATTTTTTTGTGAACAGAAATTTAAAAACGTTTGTTGGCCTGTTATTGTTTAATGTGGTATTAGTTTGTGTCCTTTAATGGTTTCCTCAATTTCTTTATTGATAGTTCACTTTTCAGTTAATTGTAGTGTTTCCTATTGAATGAATCTATATACTATAATAAAAAGGGAATAATCTCAACTCTCAGCCTATCCATGTCATCTTAAAAAATTAACCAATGAAAATACTATATTTTTCCACGTCATTTGCTCTTTTATGGAAATTATTTCTGGAAGTCTACTGAATACGTGAATATCTACGTTGTATCGTCCGTCTTATCCGATGTTTGTTCTATACATGATTAGAAGTCCAAGCCTCTTTCTCTCTTCCCCAACATTCACGCTGTCTTCCTCTCCTGGTGGTCCCAGCGGCGGCTCTGCTACTGCCTTTCCCGGCGCCGATAGGAAATCTCTATAGGGTTCGAAGAACGCGACGCAGTTCTCTCCGGTTTCTTAGACTGATTAGGAGCAGCGATGTAGTGGATCCGGGTTCATGGGTTTCGACTTTGGTTCTGGATCCGACCCGGTTATCCAATCGACGCTCTGTCTCAAGATAATGTTATAAGTTTTAAAACTTACTTCTGTGTTTTTAGTAGTTATTATAATCAATGGCTTCTGATGAGATTCTTCTAAATGCTCTCCCATCGCATTTTCCTTTTGTGTCGATCGATTAGTTAAATTAAATTGTTTTTTTTCTACAGAAGATGAAGACATCTCAAAGATCCGTCATGAATTTGAGCGGACGAAAAATATGTCTAAGACGAATCCTCAAGGTTCACCATTCACTTTAACCAAAAAAAAAAAGAATTGGGGTTTATTATGTTCTTTTATTCTGAAGATTGATTTGGTCGATTCATACTTTAAGGAATATATGTTAATAAGAATCTCAGATTGGATACATAAAAGTTTTCTGATTTAACTATGATTACCCATTGCCACATTGCTCCTCTTACTTGCCCAGTTTGATCTTTCCTAGAAGCACATGGTTAATGAGGTTATCTATATGACCTTTTGCTTTGTTGTTCATGTTTTTTACAGACTTGAGTATTTATTGAGAAGTATATAAGCTCCAGTCTTGCAGTTTAGATATAGTTTCTGTGCAGACAACTATTTTGGTTGTAATCAACTTTTATAAAAAAAAACTATTTTGGTTGTCGTAAAGTATTACTAATCAAGAAAATTTCTTTCTGAATTGCCGCTTTGTGATAATGGTTTGATCTCTCACAATTTATATGATTGTGCAGCTTAGTAGTACGGAGGAAAAATATATGTATACATGTATCGTGATCAAATGAGAGGTCTGGTGTGATTGATGGACTTCTTATGTTTCAGCAAGGTCAGTTTACATACATTTAAGCAATTTGGGCATAGTTAAATTAGAGACAGAGATGGATTTATAATCCTTCAATTCAAAAAACACCCACCACATATCTATGTACTTGCAAGCCAACTTCCCCTGGAAAATTAGAACGTTTCTTAAAGTTTGTTGGTGGTGATAATCATGTATTTAGGTTTATCTCTTAAAATGGGTTTTCATCGTCTAGCCTATACATTTTTTTCATTCCAAGAGATGTCTATTATATATCTTATCTTGGTATTGTGCGGATGTTCTGGTGAAGGCAGCTCATATAACAAGTGTGTTGCAGAGAAAATATGGCAAGCCATGAGTTTGTGAAGAGTCTATGCACATACAAAGACATATTTGAGCTTAGAAAGCGAGTCGGAGCATTTGCTTTGCAGTATGAGATGCATGCTTCTAGCTATCGGAGAGATTGTACACGCGGTAAGTATTTCTCCACCATCATCTTAAGATTGCTCCTGGTATAGTTATGTCTCCCATCAGCGAGTTTTGTTGTTTGACTTCGCTGACCAAACAACAGTGATTCTTCCATTGTCATAGTACAAAGTTTACAGAGGACTTCTGACTTCTAAGTGTCGATGCCTATAACTCTATAGAGTATGATCACCATTGAGCCAAACGGTTGCTTTTTTTTGAGACACTCACAGGTTCTTTCACCTATTTGTTTCACAGTCTTCTTAGCCTTTTTATTCATAGTTATAGATGATTTGACGACTATTGTGACAAATTGGATGCTTGAAAGTGCTTCCGGCTATTATTACAACCAGACCAATGATTTTGGTTTTGGGTTCAATTACATTGACTCAATATGTACATAACAATTATAGTGTTTTATTTTCTTTCAGACATAATTATATTCAATTTCTTTCTTCGTGTGGGATTACACTGATAATGAAAAAGGACGTTGGGTGACGCAAGATGAAGCATACTCTGGAATTAAAGAAAACGTGGCAAGAGGCAACCAGTGAAGCGTGCCTAGGATGGTTGGTAATCTGTTTTATAGAGTAAGTCCAATGTCAGCTATACTTTGTTGGAAGACGAGAGTTATATGCTGTGTTTGTTGAGGAAGCTTTGGGTATGAGTAGTATCCATAGGAAAAAGGAAGCCAGGAAAAGTTTCAAGAAAGTCATCAAACTCTCTGAAAAACTCAAGTAAACTTCGAAGCTTGATCTTAACATGGTTGCTACTTTGTTTGAGTTTGATTCTGATTTCAGTCTCATGGAACATGAACAAAAAGGTTATGTTTGACTACGAGTCTTCGAGCTTCTTCAAGGAGGGATATCTTTTTAGTTGCTTAAGATCAAGAAATCTGCTTTGAAGATGTTTCATAACCACTGGAAACTTTTAATGCAATGCATGTGCATGAGTGACAGGGTGAGAGTAGTTTGTATTTTAAATCGCCACTACATACCTTTTTGGATTCTATGCAATGCATGTGTATGAATGAGAGTAGCTTTGTATGTATTTTTCCCACTACTATATTTTATATTTTCTTAGAATATATGGTGACATGCAATTTTTTTTACAAGTTGGGAATTTCACTCGACCATGAAAATTTACAGAGGAAGTGTACACTTTTGAGTCATGTATATAACTGATAAATCTCAAATCTCTCACAATGGGTAAAAAAGGAATTCCACTTAGAATCTAAGGTGACAGTCAATCTTTTTTTACACGTTGGGAATTTCACTCGACCATGAAAATTTACAGAGGAAGTGTACATTTTTGAGTCATGTATATAACTGATAAATCTCAAATCTCACATAATGGGTAAAAAATGAATCCCAATTATTCGTCGAACCACACATATTATACACACACATCCAAGCAAGATAAATTGTTTCGGATTCTGTCATTTAGTTTGAATTGTCCTTATTATACCAGTAAAGATGATTTAATTTGGTTTTATCATTGTATGCATAACAATAACCAATATACTACCTAGACAACAAATTTGATTTCGAAGGAAAACTAATTTTAAAGTTTTGATTTTCTTTTGGTTTGGATGAAATTTTGTTTAGTTTCTCAGATTTAAAATGCATATCATTTAGTTTTCAAAAATTATAGTCACAACAACCATATTTAAATTTAAATTTTAACCAGTTTATATTATTTATTTAAATAGTAATGCAATCAGAGTAACTTACAAAGTCAGCAACAAATGCCAAACAAAATTTGATGATAAAAAGGTTTTAAAGTACTACTTTGTTTCATATTATATTTTTTGTCATAAAACTAATCAACTATTATTTGAATATTAATAATAATACAGTTAAAATGAGTTAACAAATGAAAATATTAAAGTATAGTATTATTAGTTAACCAAATTCAAGAAAGTTAAAAAAAATATCTTAAAAATATCAAAACATCGTACATTTTCAAATATCAAATTGTCTCTAGGACATTTTACATTATGAAACGGAAAGAGTAATATTTAAAATTTATGAACAAAACAAAAAGAAAGTAAGATATTAGGTTAAAGGAAAATTTTAAATAAAAATAGAATAAAATATTTATAAAGTAACAAAATATTAAACAAATGGAAAATATCTGTGTAAAATAAAAATGCATAAAAAAGCATGAGTAAATATTTTCTAAACTCTAATTTTTTTAAATGTTTTATCAATTAAATAAGAAAATAATAGTAAAATATACACAATTTTAAGTAATTAAAAATTGTTTTAAATTAATTATAATAGACATAATAGATAATGATGATTTTCTTTTCATCTCTGAAATATTCGACTACATTCTTAAATATATTAAATTTTATGGGCATGTATTACAAAAGATTTAGAGTCCAACTAACATTGGAAGACATAAAATTATAATTTTGTCTAATCATAAATACTACACTTGGTAATTCTGTGAAATTTACGTATTTTAATTACCTTGGTTTGTATCATTCTAAAAGTTGAAAGATATTTACGATCTAACAAAATTTTCAAGTTTAAAATATAGTAATTAGCTAAAATATGATAGAAGTAAGAACAAAAAAAGTATTTACTTTGTTTTCATTTGGATTATGAAACTAATATTAAAAACATAATTTGCTAAGCGTATATATCTAATAAAATACATGTAGAAATATGGTGATATCTAACAACTAGGAATGACTATAAAGTCTTTAAAACCATTCTGGAAATCCTTTTGCATTTGTAGAAATTTATAGCCCACTTTGATGCATAAATAATTTTTATAGTCACTCAATGATCCAGTTTCAAACGAATGGTTCTGACTTTAAAATCTTTTAATGGCTTTCTAAGAAGCAAGCTTAGAACTTAAAGCAAATAAGTTGTTTATTAAGCTCTTCGGTGATTCTCTTTTGACATAACACAAATTTAGTGTTGGCCTAATCGTCAGATGTGGATCTTACACTATAGGACAACTAAGAAGCTGCAAATCATAAGTAATCGAAAATATAAAGTTGTCACGGTGACAAGTAATCTCTAAAATATATAAAAATAATACATGAGTTAGAGCCCAACTTCTAATATACAGCTCAAAAGATTATAATTAAAGCAAGATAATTAAAAATAACGTCCCAATATTTTGAGAACTGTTTATGCATTCTGAATTCAGTTTTGATATTTTGACCCAACTAAAACAAATATTACAAAAAATGCGACGAAAAAAACTATATACAAAATTCAAATAATAAAAGTTAGAGTATATCTTTTTTTCCTTATAATATATACTTCCCACTAAATAGTTTATAAACACAGAAAATTCTACAAATACAACAAAATCAGTCGGATTATATAATAGGAACTATCCGCGCGTAGCGCGGAAAATGACCTAGTATTGATTAATTTCTTCAAACCAAAGTATGTGAGTCAATTTCTTCATTTGCTTTACCCAACTTTTTTTTGGGGGGGGGGTAATATCCTTTCGTGAGTCTTGAAACATTTGAGATCATCTGTTGTGGCTATATCCTTATGATTTCCCTCGACTATGGATGCTCTCAAACATTACCATTTGAGCTTTTAATTCGACTTTACATTATCATGATCCTTTGTCATAATTTCCACTTTCTTTAATTTTAGTGATCTTTCAAAGAAATATTTATACACTTCATGACTTTCGTCGTTGGCCGTTCTTGTGGTCAGCGGTTCAACATTGCCTTTCAAGAACATTAAAGGCGCTAGGATTATTAGTTCTTAGCCAGTAGCGCTGACAATGTAGCAGAGATTGCTTCTTTTTCTTCCAAGCATGATGTCATGTAAGGTAAGTTCAGTCTATTATCAAAGAGTTCACAAATTGGGGTCAGTCACGGTGAGAATTACATGGAAGGTGAACACTACTCATTTCACCAATTCGTACTTTGACATCCTAGGGTCCCACGATTATTAAAAGGAGTTACTGTAGAGATATTTTGCAATGAATTGTAGCTGTGTAGTTAAAGACTGGTCTGGAAATTATGATGTTTGTGCAAGATAAGCCATTAAGTGATGATGTTGGGGTGGAGGTTGGTTTGTCCAACGAAGATAAACCAAACATCAAGATAAGAGCTAAAGGACAGAGAAATTCTAGAAAAAGACAAAAGCATAAGCCATATAGATATAAAATAATGGATAGTTCATTGGTGCCAGAAAGCATACATGGAATAGGTAGGTGAAATTTGAGAGCTTTTAGTTAACTAAGTCTTCCATGCTTGGCTTCCTTCTTCTCCCCACTGACATTAGTTGGGCCACTTGCTCATCAGAAGAACTTGCACATCAGGTTGAATGTGTGGAAGACTTAGAAGCAACACCTAGAACTGGCTCGCTATCATCGCATGCGTTGACTTGTATCTACACGGCATGTGCTACAGCTGGCAAGACAGCAGGAGAGATGACCTTAGTGACATATATGGTCTGCCTTTTTTCTGTGAAATTGTAGTATGGGACCTTCACTCTGAGCTTGTGAGTTTGGCCAATGGTAACCACCAGGCTTTGTGGAGTTGGCATCTCATGATGAGCACCCATGTCTCCGTTTGCCTAGCATTCACAACAGGTGCTACAGAGACTACACAACATCAGATGTGAATTAAGAAAATTTAAAGTGACCTAAAAATAGTTTTCAGTTAACTCTGATGCCTGCCTTCCCTTGAGGTCAGGACCAGCATCGCCAAGAAGCACAAAAGAGACCTTATTGTCATTGTTGTAGACGGACATCTCAGTACGGTACCTATAATAAAGACCAAACAGCTTAAAATAAAAGGCTACTCGATGGAGAAATATGAGGATAGGGAGAGATTGCTTTGCAACTTGAGTAGCCTTCATATTCCCACATTTTGGGCATATCAATGAAGGTGGACCTCTGTTCATTTTAATTTGGCATTCACTGCATGCAATGTTGTACCAGTTAGTGTCACTCTCAACATCATCAATGGTACATGCTGTCAATTCGTAAACAGTTAGCACTAAACCTAGTAAATATGTATGGTTATTTGTTCTAGAACAATTCAGAAAGTACCTTAGCGGTTCATGTTTTGGAAACACAAAGATCTCACCAACAGTCATTGTGTCAACCTTGGTGACCTCTGAGGCATTAGCTATGGCAGCAACGTCTGGGTTAGAGCCAACCTTATACATATATTTTGAATCAGATAGAGTTCACAACAATGAATTTGAATGAGACCGGATTGTACATGTTTATCAATGAAACTGAGGACAACATTCACTGTGGGTTTGAAAGGTGGGTTAACAAATGGAATATAGAAGAAAAAAATAGATAAAAGTCTGGCCAACAAATCGGGAGTCTATGTTTTATACCATACACTAACTAATAAGTAAGGGCGAAATGGTGTAGGAGAAACGTGATTTAATAATGGAATAAGAAGGGAATTGATTACCTCCAATATGTTTAGTATTTGCGGTTGTCACTAAAAAGGGCGTAGGAGTTTCAAGGATGTCGATGAATTTGCAGTATAACTCATTCGCAGACTTGTCCCAAAATAAACATTGATCACAAAGTCCACTGCAATTGTTCATTCAAATTAAGATTGAAGTTAATACGCAATACAATTGGTTTTTGGCCGTTAGAGGAGTTGCAAATGCTTACTCTTTTATGTTTAAGAGAACCAAAACTCGATGTGTGCTTGAGACTCATAAGGGACCGGACGGTCACTCATAGACTGCCCATTGGATATTTGTAAGTTGAATGGTTCGAGCAAGTGGATCTCAACTTAAGGAACAAAATTATCTCTTTACAAAAAACATTACATACCTGTTTGGTTATGAGAAGCAGCTTTAGTCCAATTAAGAAACAACTTTCGATGTATCAATCGTTGAAGAACATAGTTGCATGGACCTTTCCAATTGATTGGACGATTTAGTCGTCACGGTGTGGTCTGATAATTTACTTAGTGTGAATTTGGTGAGGGGTGAAGGAAGAGACAGATGAAGGATATATAAAAGGGGGTGGAGATGAAGAGATTGAAATAAATTCAGGCAGAGTGGATTTTTGCAGTAAAGCGATCAGCTTTATGGCTCTTTGAGGGGAATCAGAATCGGTTGTAACGGCGAGGAGTTGAAGTAGCCGGCGAGGAGATAGATTTTACTTTTAAAAAAGTGGGCCAATTCTCAATATTATTAGCCCACATAATTGGCTCCTGAAAATTTTGTGTCGAGTAACAATGATCTGACGTGGTCATTTGGAGCTTTCCTATTCGTTGATTATTTTAAACGACGTGGCATGGCTTAGAGAGCTTCATATCCCCCTTTTATTATAGTAGATTTTACTTTTAAAAAAGTGGGCCAATTCTCAATATTATTAGCCCACATAATTGGTTCCTGAAAAGTTTGTGTCGAGTAACAATGATCTGACGTGGTCATTTGGAGCTTTCCTATTCGTTGATTATTTTAAACGACGTGGCATGGCTTAGAGAGCTTCATATCCCCCTTTTATTATAGTAGATTTTACTTTTAAAAAAGTGGGCCAATTCTCAATATTATTAGCCCACATAATTGGTTCCTGAAAAGTTTGTGTCGAGTAACAATGATCTGACGTGGTCATTTGGAGCTTTCCTATTCGTTGATTATTTTAAACGACGTGGCATGGCTTAGAGAGCTTCATATCACCCTTTTATTATAGTATAGATTATCTAAGGTAAAAATCTCGTAAATAACATATTTCAAGAGGAAAATAGACAAACATGTGACCATCTACTCGACGCATCTATCATTACCATAAAATAATAGAATGGTCCACAAGGTGGATGTATAGGTCCACAAATATCGCCTTGAATTCGTTCAAGGAACTTTGGTAACTCCTTATCTATTTTGGTTGGCGATGGTCTTATAATCAACTTTCCTAGAGACCACACAGTACATGTCATTTTATTCCCCTGATAAACTTCATGGGGTTTTAGTGAATGACCATGTGAGTTCCCGATGATTTTTCGCATCATTGTGGTACTTGGATGACCAAGGCGATCATGCCATAGTGTAAAGTCACCAGAATTGTCCTTAATCACTAAATGTGATTCAATGGCACCTATATATGTATGATGCAAACCAGAAAAGAGTTTTGGTAGTTTTTCCAACAATTTTTGTTTTCTCGATTTCTCAAGAGTGGTATACATATATTTCTTTCCATCTTCAGTTGTAGACTGGATATCAAATCCTTGAAGATATATGTCTTTAAAACTCAAAAAATTCCTTTTAGAATTTGGAGAAATAATGCGTTATTTATCAATAATTTTGTCCCATTAAGTAGCCTGAAACGGTCTTTACCAATCCATTCAATCAAGTCTGCATGAATCAATATTGTATTAATAGTGATATTTGTCAGTTTAATTCAGAAAAATATTTTATGTGTTTCAAAATAATATGTGTTGTCCCACTATTTGGTATACAATATCTCTAGCATTGATCTTGATTGATTCTCCGTTTGTAATATCCATTTCTGAGACAAACATAAGAGTTAACAGAAGTAAGATAACATTATTCATAAAATATTACATTATTCATAAAATATTATAATCATCAAACATACAATAATTATACATAGATAGATGAAAAGCACACAATAATTATACATTAATCTTCCACAATAATTATTTATGGTATAATTGTAAAATTTCAAGAGTCACATGATAGAGACTTAAGCTTTCGTGATAGCGGTCTCCTCAAAATCATTCACAAAGTCAAACGCATTGAGGTGTGTTGTACCCTTAGAATGTTCCGCAAAGTTTACCTCCTTTTCTTTCCCTTTGACGGATTCTTTGTATAGAACACAAATGTGCGCAGGGGTACGACATATACGAGACCAATGTCCCTTAGTATCACATCTGAAACATGTATCTTCTCACTTGTAAGAAGTACTTCCTTGGTATTCTTTTCCCTTAGGGGATTGCTCAGAGCGGACCCACTAAAATGACTTTCTATCTTGTGGGTTGTAATTTCGTCCACGTCCACAGTAATTTTGGCGGCCACAACCCCGAAAAGGCTTATTTTCCTTCATTGTTTTCTTTGCATTTAATGCGATTGCTTCATGGAATGCTTTAGAACCAGTTGGACGAGTCATGTGATTCTTGATCAGAAGCTCGTTATTCTTTTCTGCTATGAGAAACGTCACAATCAAATCCAAAAATTTGGTATATCCCGCAACTTATATTGTTGTTGCAGGGTGATGTGGCTCTTGTGAAATCTGGTGTATGTCTTTGCAAGCATTTGAGATTCGGTGTTCGTTTCACCATAATATCTCAATTTGGCCACAATCCCTAGCACAACAGAATTTTAATTCATCACTTTGTCGAAATCTTGAAATCTCAGATTTTGCCATTCATCTCGAGCAAGTGGAAGTGTTATGTCTTTCTGATGATCAAAACGATCTTTCAGAGACTTCCATTACTTTATGATCTCTCATGTTGACATAGTCATAAATAATACTTTCATCAAGGTGCTTCTAAAGAAGATCATCGATTTAGCCTTTTCTTGAGGCGTTGAAGTATTATTCTCTTTAACGGTCTCAGATAAACCAAGTGATTCAAGATGAAGTTTGAAATTTGTAATCCACGAAATATAGTTGGTACCGGTGATGCCTAGAGCGGGAAATTGAAGCTTCTCTATGTTTGCCATTTGATTTCTAAAACCAAATAATAATAAAGAACATATTTAGAATTATTATTTCATTTAAATATTCGAGGTATAGGAATAAGCACTGCGATTACAAGAAATACAAATGCATAAAAAATAAAAATAAAAATAAACAAATTTTCTTTGGGAGATAATTCTACAACTAGTAAACCATAGAAACCAATTAAATTACAAAAACTAAAAAATGATTAAATATTTTTTTACGAAAACGAGTATTTTGTAGAATAAGAAGTTGGGAAGATGTAAAATGAATGAATGAATTGTAAGAGTATTTATAGATTTTAAAATACTTTTCATTAGCAGTTAACTAGCCGTTTGGAAAGTAGCTATTTTTTTAATATATATATATATATATATATATATATATATATATATATATATGACCATTGGAAGTGACAATATAAGGTAAAAATTAATTTAAAAATTTTAGCAAGCAATGATAAATTTTATTAGTTTTAAAAAAAAGTTTAAATATAGGTTTCTCCTTAAAAATATATTTAGTTATGCATGATGATAAATTATATATATCATACTTGCACGTATATAAATTAAATGGTGAATCAATTCTAGTAGTAATAATAAATTATGATAACAGATTAATTCATCATAAATAATATATTTATATTTAAGCTGTATACCAGCTATTATAGAGCCTTAAGCAACTATTATATTGTATACTGTTTAAAATTATGGTTTAAAGAAATGATATTTTTTTAATATTAAGATTATATTTGTGATTTTTTATGAAATCACGTTATATACAAATATATTTTTCTTTTCGTCTAAAAAAGATATAAAGAAAGTATTTTATAACTTTGAAAGTATATTTTATGATGTTCAAAAATATGATTTAAAGGGAATTTAATTATATTCTGAACTTTCCTTTTTAATTAAAACATATTATAGATAGATATATTTTTGTTTATAAATTCAATTTTAAAATTTATAAATGTTTACTTTTTGTTATATATTGTTATTTGGAAAAAGTAAACTTTTGATCAAAAGCCTGATCTTTGTTGGTTCTCTTGTTCCCTGTCAGATCTATGCCTCCACTACATGACACATTCACAGCATACTTAGTGGCAAATACACAAAATTTAGAAAAGGACTAGTAAGATGTATCAATGGCAAACCTTCCAGTGTAGAGACCTCATTCTCCATGATCCTTGTCATCCTTATAAACTCCGGAAAGTGCAACAAACTGAGCTCCATATCTCGATTGTCCATTTAGCCTTTCTAGTTTTTTGGCCCTCTTAGTAGTTAACATATTCTCAGGCCGGTCACTGTACCTGATGAACTGGTAAGTTTTTGTAGTTTTAGTTAGACATTTGATTTTATGTAGAATGTTTAGTCAGTTCGGTTATTATATATAACTAGCTTGATTATTTTTATTATGTGTACATTAGATTGCAGGACAATTTTTTGTATTAAACCCAATTTTTTTTAAAAAGTATAAGATTAAATTTTTTAATTATTGTACTAATACTTATGTCTTTTCAGAATTGCTTTGAGTAATGTTGGTTGAAATCTATATATACTAAGATTAAAATTTTTCATTTTTAAATAAAATAGAATAGAAGATAAAGTATTAATAGGTTTGTAGTTGAATCATCACACAAAACATACAATTTTACAATATTTTGCAAATATTTTTTTTGTTATTTATTCAATTTTAGAAAAATAAAAATAAAATAAAATAAAGCTAAAAATATTAAGAAAAAAATTCTTATTTAATAATGACACAAAATTCTATTTTTAGTTATTTAAATATCTCAACTTATGTTATCTTAATTATGTAATCGTGTATAAAAGGTTTAGTTCAATAAAGCTATTAGTTTATCTTTTTTTTTCTCTTTAATTTATTAAAAAAATTATTGATTAAAAATATTTTTAGTAATTTCTAATTTTAAATATCTATTATTTTCTTTGAGATTATGTTTCAAAGAAAAAATAAATATTTTGATAAAATATTATGGTTTTTCGTTTTGTGAATTTCCATTTTATGAAATAATTTATATACACCCTATTTAACAGATTAATATATAATTATATATTTGTTAATATTTTGTTTATTTTGCTGTAATTGTAAGCTTTTAATAGTAAACTAAAGGTATTAAAAGCAAAATTTTAATACTAATTATAAACCATTTTTAGTCAATTAAACATATATCAGTTAATGTTACTTTAATTGTATGTAATCATCTAAGAAACTAGATATATATATATATATATATATATAAATTATATTTCTATTATTTGGCATATATATATGGTTTAAAGGGAATATTACTATTTTCTGAACTTTCTTTTTAATTAAATCATATTATAGATACATATATTTTCGTTTTAAATTTCAATTTTAATCTTTATAAATGTTTCCTTTTTATTATATTCATTTTATTTGGAAAAGTAAAAAATAAGCTAAATTAGTAATCTAATTAAAAAATATTACTAAATAAAAAGGTAATAGCAGTTAAATAGAAAGTACTATTACCTTTTTATTTAGTAATTTTTGTTAATTAGATTACTAATTTAGATTAATTTTTACTTTAGTGTATGTTAAAAAAAGGTAATAGTGTATGTTATTTCTTCTTCTTTAGTTTATTAAAATATTGGTTGATAAAAGGAAGAATTTCAAGTTTACCAATTTTGTTGTACCACTTTTCATTTTTACCTTCATTAAAGGAGACATTTTCAAAAATACCACTTTTTTAAGAGGCAATTTTTTTAAAATTAATTAAAATTCTAAATTTTACATTTCTAAACCCTACCCCCACCCTACACCACCCCTTAACTCTAAACCCTAAGTCTTAGATTAATTAACCCAAAGGTTATAAGTATTTTTTTCCTTTTAAAAAACAAGGGTAAAAATGATTAAGATATTTTTAAATAGTGGTACAAGGAAAGTGATATTTTTGGCAATTTCCCTTGATAAAAAATTATTTTAGTACTTTCTATTTTAAATATCTATTATGTTCTTTGAGATTACTTTTCAAAGGAAAATATTAATACTCTTAAAAAATATTATGTTTTCCGCTTTTGTAAAATTTCCATTTTATGAAATCAGTTATATATACTCTATTTACCAGATTAAAATATAATTATATATTGTATACTGTTTAAATTTATAAGGAAATAATATATTTTTAATATCAAGATTATCTTTGTGAATGTTTTTTATGAATCAAATTATATAACAATATATTTTTATTTTTCATCTAAGAGAACGATGGATATACAGAAAGTATTTTATTACTTTGAAAGTATATTTGTATGTTGTTCAAAAATATGTTTTAAAGAGCAAATTACTATTTTCTCATATTACAGATACATATATTCTTGTTTTTAAATTAAATTTTAAACTTTATAATATTTCCTTTTTATTATATATTTTTATTTGGAAAAAGTAAAACTTCAATTAAATTAAAAGTCCTATTAACAAAAGTTACTATTAAAAAAGTTAATATTTTTAGTTCATAGTACTTAAATGATAACTATTAATTACCAAACCTGTACTCCAACATTTCTCTAGTCCTTCTTAATCCTGTAAACACCATCATATCTCATACTTTTCTCCGCAGGGGCGCATAGGCATAACGCTTCTCCTTGCGTGACCTGATAATTTATAAGAAGCTGAAGCACTAGGACAACTTTCTTCACATGGTGTCATTGGAAAAGAAGATAAAACTAGCTCATATTACCTAAAGTTAGAGAAAGACTTCAGAAAGTATGAACAATTAACCTGACAACTCTTATAAGCTATCCCATTTTGCAACTAATCCTCAGAGCTTCGTTTTACTCTGTAAACTTCTGATCAAATTAAAGCCTGATCTTTATTGTTTCTCTTGTTCCAGGTCAAATCTCTGCCTCCACTACAAGACACATTCGCAACATACTTAGTGGCGAATCCACAAAATAAAGAAAAGGACTAATAAGATAGATAATTGGTAAGCCTCGTCATCCTTGTAACCTGCAGAGAGTGCAACAGACTGAGCTCCATACCTCGATAGTCCATCAATTCCAGCAACATGCGGAAAGTGAGCTCCCCACTGCCTAGACTCTAGTCTATCTTCCAATATTCTTCAACTAAAACACCTTGTTTTCTCTCAGGATCATTCTCCACTAGAATATGACCAAAGTGACCAGATGGTACAGTCACATATATCTTTCCACCGCAGGCATTAGCCTTTCCAATGTTTGGCCCTCTTAGTAGTAAATGCTTTCTCATGTTGGTCCGTGTTCCTGATGAACTTGTAAGTTTTTGTAGTTTTAGTTAGATATTTGATTTTATATTGAATATTTAGTAGGTTCGATTATTATATATAACTGATTTGATTATTTTTATTATGTGTACATTAGATTGTAGGAATGTTTTTCATTTTAAACCCAACTAGATATTGAGACGCGCTTAGCAAGCACATAATATTTTATGATGATTTTTTTTGTTACTTTGTAATAATTTTTGTATTTAAAATATTTTACATTTAAATCAGTGTTTTAAAATTCTATCCAAACCCGTGGTTAAACCGGTTAATCCGGTGATTTTTTAGTTCGATTTAGGTTTTTCATAATATTGACATTTTAAAAAATCACTAAACCCGAAAATAACCGATTAATGACCACTATGTAATTCAATTTGATTTAAGTTTTTATAGTTTTATAATTAGTCACCTTTTAATCCAAATTTTAACGTTCATTATTTTGCAATTTTATGAAATTATGAAGTTTCTACAAAATTTTGATAAAGAAAACGATATATGTAAAAAAATTAAGAACTATAAATATGTCTTGATCATATTACTCTTTTTATATAGCTTATTTATTTTTATTATAATTGTTTTATGTAATTTATCTTGGTTTAATTATAATCAGTTTAAATTTTTTTGTTAACAATTAGGGTTAAACATTTTTCTTTAGATAACATATATTTTTGAACATTTTTCATAATTATTTTTGTTATTAAATTTATTGTACATTGTATAACGTATATATATATATATATATATATATTATGTGATAGCTATTTTGAATTATTATGTTGCTTAAGCAAATGATATAACCATTATTTAGGAAATATATAGAAATAAAATAATCCGTTAATTTTTTTTATTGATTGAAATGTTTTAGTATTTATACCTAAAAAATAAGTTCTAATTATTTTTGGTTTTATTAATTATTGGATTATTTAATTCATCAAAATAATTTGAAAAAAAAATTGTTAGAAATTATTAAAAAGATGAGATCTAATATTTTATATTGTCTAAATACAAGATTAATGATAGTGTTGTTTGGAAACATGAATAGTAGTAAAAAAAGTAGTATGTTGTTTGGAAACATAGATAGTAGCATAAAGAAAGAAATATTAGCAATTTAATGTAAGTTTAACTATAAAGTAAAAATGTATATTTAGTTTAAAACTTATAAAATAAAGGTTAAGTCCATGATAATATTTTTTTAATAAGATAGATTTATGAAAATATACTAAGATTAATGTTTTTAACTATTATACTAAGACTAATATATTTTCAGAATTGCTTAGATTAAAGTTGGTTGAAATTTATATATACTAAGATTAACATTTGTCATTTTTAAATAAATTAGAGAAGAAGATATAATATTGATTGGATTGTAGTTAGATAATCAAACCAAACATACAAAACACAATATTTTGAATATTTTTTTTCTGTTATTGATCCAATTTTATTAAAAAATAGAAATTAATTAACAATTAAACTAAAAAACTACTAAGCAAAAAATATTTTTTTAATAATGACAAAGTATTGTGTGTTTTAGTTATTTAATATGTAATTTTGTATAATAGTTTTAGTTCATTACAGCTATTAGTGTTTGTTAATTTTCTTCTTTAGTTTATTAAAATTGTTGGTTGATAAAAAATTATTTTTAGTATTTTCTAATTTTAAATATCTATTATGTTCTTTGAGATTATGTTTTAACGGAAAAAATAATATTTGTTTTAAAAAAATAAAATATTTAGCTTTTCGGTTTGTGAAATTTCCATTTTATGAAGTCAGTTATATATACCCTTTTTACCAGACTATAATATAATTAAATAATTTATAAAATAAAGTTTTTGCTGTAATTGTAAGCTTTTAATAGTAAACATTTCAGTAATACTAATTATAAACCATTTTTAGTCAATTAAACATGTATCAGTTAATGTGTCTTTAATAATTTTATGTAATCATCTCAAAAATAGATAGAGATAACGATAAAATTTCTATTACTTGGAATATATATATATATATATTATACTTCTTAAAATTATGTTTTAAAGGAATTAATCCAGATTCATTATTAATATTATCTTTGTGATTTTTTTATGATATCACATTATATAAAAACATATTTTTATTTTCTTCTAAGAGAAAGATAGATATAAATAAGGTATTTTATTACTTTGAAGTAGGAGAATTTTAAAAAATACCATTTTCCTTGTACCACTTTTCATTTTTACCTTCATTAAAAAGATATTTTTTAAAATACCACTTTTTAAGGGGTCATTTTAAAAAAAAAATAATTAGAATCTTAAATTTTACATTCCTAAACCCTACCGCTACCCTACACCACACCTTAACTTTAAACCCTAAGTCTTAGATTAATTAACCCAAGGGTTATAAGTGTGTTTTTTCCTCTTAAAAAACAAGGATAAAAGTGATTAATGTATTTTTGAAAAGTGGTACAAGAAAAATGATATTTTTGACAATTTCCCTTGAAAGTATTATGTTGTTCAAAAATATGTTTAAAGGAAATATTAATATTTTCCAACCTTTCCTTTTTAAATTCAATTTTGAATTTATATTATTACTTGGAAAAAGTAAAACTAAAGTTAAAATAAAAATCTAATTAACAAAAATTACTAAATAAAAATGTTAATAGTACTTAAATGTAATATTTTAATTCACAGTACTTAAATGATAAATATTAATAACTAAACCTTTACTCCAACTTTTCTCCAACTTTTCTCCAACTTTTCTCCAGTACTTCTCAATCGTGTAAACTCCACCATATCTCACAGTTTTCTCCGCTGCCTACATGCTAGTCTATCTTTCCAAGATTCTCCAACTAAAAACCCTTGTTTCCTCTCAGGATCATTCTCCGCTAAAATAGGACCAAAGTGACCATTTAGTACAGTCATATGTAGCTTTCCACTGCAAGCAATAGCCTTTCCAGTTTTTTGGCCTTCTAAGTAGTAAACGCTTTCTCAGGTCGGTCAATGTTCCTAATTAAGTGGTAAGCTTTTATAGTTTTAGTTAGACATTTGATTTTATGTAAAATATTTTTGGTTATATTATTATATATAACTTGTTTGATGATTTTTATTATGTGTACATTAGATTGTAGGAATGTTTTTTTTGTTTTAAACCCAATTTCTTACAAATATACTAAAATTCTTGTTTTCAATTGTTATATTAAGACTAATATATTTTCATAATTGCTTAGATTAATGTTGTTTTAAATCTATATATACTAAAATAGAAAAGAAGATAAAATATTGATAGGATTATAGTTGAATAATCAAACCAAACATACAATTTGCAGTATTTTGTAAATAGTTTTTGTTATTTATTCAACTTTATTAAAAAAAATTAAACTAAAAAAATTAAGCAAAAATATGATTTTAATAATGAGACATTATTTTATTTTTTGTTATTTAAATATCCCAACTTATGTTATCTTAATTATGTAATTGTGTATAATAGTTTTAGTTCATTAAAGTTATTAGTGTATGTTAATTTTTCTTTTTTTAGTTTATTAAAATAATTGGTTGATAAAAACTTATTTTTAGCAATTTCTAATTATAAATATCTATTATGTTCTTTGATATTATGTTTCAAAGGGAAATGACAAATCCACTGTTATTCAAACATGAATTTTAAAAATTTATTAAAAATTTCTGTTATTGAACTTAACATTTCATAAAGTATTTTGAAATCCACTGTTATTGAGAATATTTTAAGTTGTGGAATTTTAATATTTTAAGTGATTTTAGAGTGTTTTGATGGAGTTTCTTAGTTAAAAAAATAAAAATTGAAATCTCATGGTTTTATGTGATATTCTAGGGTTGTTTAACAAAAATCATTTAAAACTCTGCAATTCCTTGAAATCATCTACAAACTCATTAAAAATCAAATCACCTCAAGTTTAACATTGAATACACCCCCTTAAAACTCTGCAATTCCTTGAAATCATCTAAAACCTCATTAAAAATCAAATAACCTCAATTTTTACATTGAATACATCCCCTTATAGAAAAGGTTAAAAAATAAAATTACAAATGAATATACTATATATATGTAAGAGATCTACTATTTTTTTATGAGAGGTATACACTACAAAGGAAGTTATCAAATGTAAAATATTTCAAACGGACTTACAAATGTGCACAAAATAAATAGATAACAAACATACATTTATTGTAAAACTTTGCTTAATACAAATCAAGATAAAACATTACATACCTATACATATAGATTAATTGTTTATGTTATTCAAATAAAAAGATAGACGCCATGTATAGTAACAATATTTCCACATTTTATGAAAACACAGACACTTTGCTTGGGGACATGGGTGTAGATATGAGTGGGGGTTTGGTTCGGGTCTATTTGATTTCGGATTTTTGAAGTTAAAGATTTTAGCCCCAGTCGAATGTTTTCAAATTTTCGTTAGGGTTCAGTTCGAATCTTTGTGGGTTCTGATAATTTGTTTAAATTATTTTTAAAATAATTTAAATTCATATATACTTTAATTTTCTCAAATCTAGAAATAAAAAAATATTTAACATATAAAATTGAAAGTATATTCAAAAATACTCAAACTTGACAAAAAAATCGGTTTGACTTGAATATTTAGTTGGAGAATCAATTTATATTTTAAATATTTTTGGTATTTGAGTATTGTTTAGCTATTTTAGATATTTATTTTGACTATTTTATATATTTTCAAGTATTTTAGAAAACTTTAAAATATCTTATATATTTACATATTTTTGAATATTAAACCTAAAATAACTATTTTATGTATATAAATCTTATTCACATATATTCGGATATCCGTAATATTTATGTTTGGATCGGATTCAGTTTTGGTTTTCTAGATACTAAAATTTTGAATCATTGAGATATTTAATCAATTTTGGTTCAGATTTGGCACTATTTTTTGGATCGGATTAAGTTCGAATCTTTGTTTTTATGTTTAGAGCTAAGTGTAGGTTTGTTGGCAGCTATGAGATGGTTTAGTTACCGGTCAAACCCACACTATGTATATCAGCAATACCAAAACAAATTTGGTTCATATCATAATAGTGATGTTCATTGGGCAGACGCAGCTTCCTGCGGCTGCAGCTATTTTTTTCTCATAAATCTTGTTCGTTTGATTGACGCGGTTAGCTGCGTCCAGACGCTGCGTCGAAATGCTACGTGTGTCGTTTATAAAATCTGAACGCCAGATAAATCAGCGGCTGATTTGAAAAATCTGCATTTACTTACCCTATTTACACTTTTGCCCTTAATCTATTTCATTATTTACAAAATAAAATTAACCTAATAGATTTGAAAAAGCTCTCTCTTCTCCTCCATTGATGCATCTTGAGCTCTCTGTGGAGATTAACTCCATATACTCCATACCCTCTTAAATTTATTCTCACTTTTCTTTTATCTTTGCACTCTCCAAAGTAGTCTTTTATTTATCTATTTTAATTAAATAAATCAACCATAATTCAATTATTTACATTGCCCACAAAACAACCTTAAATAATAAGATTTTCCTTGGCCCACATATCCTCTTCTTCATCGTACTCCCTCCTCCTCCTTAACCTCCATTGACGATTTTGAAGATTTTCTTTGTTCATAACCAATCTTAAAGGCTAGCATGAAACTGACAACTTTGATGTTGAGATCCTAAGTTAACCCATTCATTAACCGTGTAATAGGTCGCTTGACATGTTAATGAATGAAGTAGAGCATCCCTAATCAGCGAAAGTAGATATTAGGGTGTTTTACGAACTAATCAGACTTGCTCTCTAACTGTTCATCATCAGCTCTCAGACCAAGCGAGAGTTTAGGTTATGAGGTTGATCGATGAAAGGAGCACACCACGAAAGTGGGCTGTTCTAATATTGTGATCTGAGTTCTAGGCTTTTTTTTTTAATTGAACTGAATAATTGTGTGAATCATATTTGATTAACACCGTTACATCACCTAGGTTAGCTTCTATTAATCTGAAACTTAAACCAACATGCTATTTGCTCTCTGCATCTAAACTATTAAACTGAAGTACAATTTTGAATTACCCTTAATTCTCCTTATATAATACAAGTGAATGCCACTGAAATATATTAAATATTAATTGTTTTAGTTACCTACAATATCTTAAGAGATCTCTAGAAGATTTGAACAAACAAAATCATTAATAACCAAATATCAATTTTTAAATCACCTAATATAATTTTATATGATTGAATTAAATAATCTCTTTTTTAAAATTTCTGAGGTGATGTACGAAGGATGTTTTCTTCTACCGTAGACCTTGCTTTTTATTTTTATTTTGTTTAAATATATATTATCCTCAAACTAAAAATTGAATGGTTGGGTTTTATATGATATAGGAAAAACTTAAGCATAATACTTCACTGTTCAAACCCAATTAATTAAATTCAAACAAAAGAGCAACGCATACATAAATCAGTTTTATTATATGAAATTAGCTTCAAAACTATATAGATACTATATATTATGTTATTAAATCTTATTTTACACATTCCAAAATAAGTGGCAGTTTTAATTCTTAAATAATTAAATATTCTTATAATTCTAATAAAACAGAAAATAAAATTTCTAATAAATAATTTATCAGTTAACTATAATCTCGAAGAAAAAAAAATTAAATATATCACATATTAAATGCTTACAGTTTTATCTTACCTAAAATAATTAAATATATTATGGGATACAATAAACAAAAGATGTATACAAAAGCTTAAAAATAGAAAATAAATTTATTTTATAATATAATTGGTAACCCTTACATTAATTAGCAGTTGAAAACACACGATAAACCCATTTCAAAAAATACTCGGGTCTAGATATAATGGTAAGAAAAACTCATTTTAGGTTTTGATACTAACATTCCATATCAAAATTCCATAATAGTAATGAAAATATTTTTAATAATAAAAATGTATATCATCTTGATATTTTTATTAGATTATAACAATAAAAAATTTCACGGGGTATTGTTTTAAATTTAATATTGGAGTAACCCTTAAAATATATGAAGTACACTAACACCTAAAATAACATTTTAATTACACCTAATGACATTTTCTTAACCATAATTAATTCTTAATAAAATAAATTCAAAAAACATAATAAATAGGCATTTTACATAAATTGTTTTACAAATTTCTTAATATTCAGCTACCAGATAAATTTAGAAGATTGCAAACATTTACTTAAAAAATAAAAATCTAAAAGTCAACTTTGCAAGTCGACGACTCTCATGATATGAAAAAAAAATGGGAGATACCTTTTGTTATCAGGTTTAATTTATTGTGTTTATTAAAGATAAATTAATCAAAATCGATTAAATTTTCAAAATAATAAACAAAATTCGTTATATTTGATTAATTGACTTCTTCTAATTTAATTAGTAAAATAATGTTTACTAGACTTTGATAATGAAAAACTGTAAAATAATAACAAATTAAATTTATATAATATATATTTTCTACACATATCAAGTATGAAATTCAAAAGAGGAGTACAAATAGGAAATATCCCTTAATTCTACCTAATATTTACAAAGAATGCTATGATATTATCCTTGCATTCAAACATCTAAATATTAATTCTTAACAAAATAAAATAAAACACAACAAACACATATTTTTTTAATTTAATCACCATATAATACAATGTATCATCCAAATACAATTAATTCAAGCTTTCTGGATATTCAGGGTTAGGATATTCGACTGAATACCATCGATATCTAAACCTGTTTTTTAAAATAAAAAAAATAAAAAACTATCTATTAAATATTTATTTAGTCTATTTAAAATTATTATTTTAAAAAACTTAAAATCATTAAAATTTAATAAAGTTATTTTTACTTATAAAATATATATACTATACATATAAAAATATAATTAAATTTAAAATATTTAATATCCGGATTTGTATCCAGATCCGAATATCCATACTTAAAATTTTACTATTTCGATTTGTACTTAAATTCGTTGAATCTATAAAATCACTATCGGGATCCCGATCCGGACCCTTGAATATCTGTTTTTCGGAGCGGATAAGAGTGGATCCCGAATCGGATAATGGATATCAAATATTAAATTCTAACTATATAAATTATATCAAACTAATTGTTTAAATATTTGATAATAAAAATAACATTCGCGCGGGCGCGCGGGTTAAAGGCTAGTTTTTCTTAATTTAAAACTCATTAATTGTTTTAGCTTAATATTGATTTCATAGAAATAAAGTGTAACCATTGGTCTCTGAGGATTTGATCTTTAAGTGCTACATCGACATACCATTCGATTGTGGTAGTGTGCACATTAGGTTAATTGGTGTGCGTATACACGTAATATCAATAGGATGGAAGAAGACTCCAAGAAATTGGAGCAAAGCACAAAGAAGCTATCACAACTTGAAGGCGAGAATCTAGTTCTCTAAGAGGAAAATTCAGCCCTCAATACCATAAGGGTTTGAAGTTTAGGTTTAAGGGTTTGAAGTTTAGGTTAAAGGGTTTGTAATATATATAGTGTTTAGAGTTTAAAATTAAGATTTCAGATTAAATTTTGAAAAAAAAAATAAATTTTGAGTATAAGTTAAAGATTTGAGGTTAAAATGTGAAAAGATTAAAGTTTCAAGGTCCGTGTTTGAAGTTTAAGGTTAAAAAGTCTATATGGGTTAGAATTACAAATAGTCCCGAAAATTCGTGTCAAAATCGTCTATTTATAACAACCCACAGAAAATTTCATGACTAAATCGTGGTAAAAAAAATTGTTTGTCGATTAGCCACGTTTTATTTCGTGACAACTTTGTCACGAATTATGTGGCAAAATCGTGTTGTTTTGTAGCTATGTTTTTGCTGGTGACTATTTCGTGGCTTTTTTTATATAGCCAAGATTTGGACACGAGTAGTCACATTTTCATTTCCTGGCAATTTTGTGACTAATTCTGAAATTGTCATAATCTGTTCATGTCTATTTTGTAACTATAGACGGAAAATTGTACTAGTGCTCGGTCCCCTTAAGAATATATGCGGTTGAAAAGAGGCAACACGACTTACGCGAAAAGGTGAAAACTAGTGAATTAAGCTATAAATATGAGGGAGTTCTCACTGAGAAAGGACATTCACAATCACCCAGACGTCGAATTTTCTTGATTTTCCGAATTCACAGTATTCTTACGATTTCATTAAGTTCTTCTTTGTAATCGATATTTAATCTCTTAATATACGTTTTCTATATAGTCCAACATCTTGAACGGACTGAATTCAGATTCAACAGGAAGCAATGTATGTTTATTATATTCATGAATGTTTTCATATTGTATTATGGTTTGCATCTTTCAACTATTACATTTGTTGTTAATAGTACGTAAGATATAATTTTCATTGTTTATTATAGATCAGAGTCATCAGACAAGTAAAGCGATTTTTTTCTGTTTGAAAAGACGCCATAGGTGTTCCGGAAAAGTGCAGCCGGCGTCCTAAATATTAAAATATTAATGATGAAAGAGACATGTAGTTAATTGATTAGGTTAGAGCACCTCCATTGGAGGTTCTTAAGGGAGGTTCTTAAGAAAAAGTGGTGGCGGGTCCACCACTTTTTTAAGAATCGGTTCCAAAAATCCCAATTTAAGAACCGGTTCTTACACTGTTTCGTGGGCTCCACTAACACGTGGCGGCTCACGATTGGTTTGCTTTTAATTTATTTTTTTTAAAAAAAAAATCAAAAGAAAAAAAAAGTTAAGAACCCTTTTGGGGTTCCTAACGGATGGAGGTGCTCTTAGAGCATCATTATCCTAATTTTTTTTTCTTTTTGTCTGATTTCTTTTTTTTTTAAAAAGAAAAAAAGAAAAAGGAAGAATCAATTGCGGGCCGCTATATGTTAGTGGAGACCGCAAAAAACCTTAAGAATTGCCTCTTACACAAGAAAGGGAAGAGGTGGATTTTTAATTTTTGGTGGGCCCCACCCCTTAAAAACTCAGTCTAAGATATGTAACAAGGTCATTAGCATTATCATAGAGGAAGAGGATCAAGGCTTGGGAACATAGTGGTCGTCATTCCATGAACCCTCACACTCAACCTGACGGCTCCACTTGTTGTGGAAATGGGAGGCTTTGTAGCTTTTCCAGTCACTGAGAACAAGAGTGAGATCAAAGACCTTGGAGGGATGTGGCGGCAGCAGCTGGCGTGTACAGCTGTGACAGCACCCATGTCAGGGCTGTCTTGGCAGAAGCCGCTGATTCGGTTGTATTGAGGAAGCCAACGTTGACTCCAAGTTGATTGAAGAAACCCGAGTCGAGGATCTTCTTGAGAACGTCTTGTTCTTTCATGCTCGTAGAGTTAAGCCTCATATCGTACCATTTTTGGAATAGGGAGATGGTCCTGTTGTTGGACGGGACGTGGTAGAATCCCGTGTTAATTGAGTGTCCAGCTTCCAAAAGCAGTTGCGGTCCACGCTTATCTGCATATCCATGCTCCCGTTGTTACTTAGCCGGGAGAAAGGGTTCCTTAGCCACATCACGTCTATATCCTGACAACAAATTAATATCATCATAAACATATAGTTCAAAACCCTAAGGAAGTGTGTTAGGAGACACGTTGGTAATAAAATAAACCTAACCGTGAAAATAAGATGGTAACCGCGGTGGAGAACGTTGAGGAGCAAGTGAGTCCTACGCCACATCATCTCAATAAAATCAGCTGACATGTATACCTTCTCTCCTTCCAAGTCAACCCCCTCCGTGTCCATCTTGTAGCAATGGAGCCTCCTGAAGCGGCAGCGATCATATGCCGTTTGATCCGCTGCCACCACCAACAGATGGTTCAGAAGCGGCCGCGTCCCTTCTCCTTCCCAGAAACTCTCAAGGAACAGATCCAACATCGTCCTCCCTCCTTCAACCTCCTCCACGTACGCTCTGTTCACTACTGCTATTATCACCGTCTTGTTGTTTCCTGCCGCTGCACTGTCCAACACCGCCCCAAGCTCGTCCACCAGAATTTCTACATTTTTCTGTAACCACTTCCATACAATATCATCTCCTGTAATTACTCTAGATTTCAATATATTATGAATAAAATTACCAGCAGCTGGAGACTGTTGACATTATGTAGGAGATCGGAAATAGGACCAGAAATCGAACGTGGGGAAAAGCTGATATATAGGGCGCCGACTAAGAGGAGTGCCACGGCCAAGGCGAGGTTGCCGGAGGATTCATTGGAGAGACGCATGTTTTCAGTGATCGGATTTTTAGGAGTAGGAGATTCACGTATCTTATGTGACCTCTTCTCTATTAATTCCCATAAATTTGTACCTATCAATCCATTCTTTATATAATAAAAAGAGAAACATCACGACATTGTAGTTATGACATGTCTCATTATTAAAATGATTTTCGAAATTTCTAAAGAAATATGTTAGTTCATTAAATAATTAATATAATTGTTATTAAATTAATCATAAAACTGATTAATAATGTATAGTTAATATTTTTTCTTATATAAAAATTAGGAAAATACCTATATGATATATGGTTAAAGTATATATATATATATAACAATTAATGATTTATATATATATAACAATTAATGATTTTAATAATAACAATTATTAAAAGTTCCATGATAAAAAAATTGTAGTCGATTATTTAAAAATTTTAATAGAAAAACATAAATGACCATAAAATAATGTGTAAAAGTATTATTTAATATATATAAAATATGTACCATATAAAATAAACAAATACACAAAATATATACCATATAAAATACATAATGAAAATTTTGTTATCACGGATTTAGAATTTTTGTTATAAAATAGATATAGATAATCATAAATCATATGATTAAAAGTTTCATTTAATAGATATCCATATTAAATATATTATATATTTATGTTAATATCATTTAAATTTAATTATATCCAAACAAAATATATAAAAATGACTGTTTCGATTTATTTATCTTAAAATGATTGTAAATAAATAAAAGTGATTGTTTTGATGTGTTTGCAGTAATTTAATTATATATTTAATAGTTTATTATTTTTCAATTATTTACTATAAACTTGTTACTTTGTTAATTTTATAATATGTAAAAACAGAAAATAAGTAACAGTACCTAAAATAGTTTTTAATATAATATTCATCCCGTCTTAAAATAGTTATATTGGTATAAGAGATTAATCAAAATATGTGCCAAACTTTTTTTTTTGGCAAACCATAAAAACCAAACTTTTTTTTTTTGTTAACAGATACACACTATAAACTTCTTATTTGTCATTCTATTGAAAAAAAAAAGAAAAACTTTTTAACTGTCAACGAATATACACCAACCTTAGATGATCGCAATTTATATGAACAAATTCAGATTTACTGCATAAATAAGTAAAATTATTTGGATGACAAAAAACAAAAGAAAAACTAAAAATTATTTAGTAAACACTACTGGACAGTTTTAAATTAGAACATGATCTAGTAATAACAAATGCCAAAAGTATATATATATATATATATACTTTAATGTCTTATGGTTGGTCAATCATTAATTTCGACGGTATCATCTTTGAGATGCTGCATTTCATTTTTTGATCTGCGAATTTAATTGGCGTAGACGCAACAGTATGGAACACAAAAGTATGAGATTTCCATAAACTACGTCCGAGATGAAAATTTATGAATCATAAATAAGATAAAAGATTTTGATGGAATGTTCTCCTTTTCGTGTCCAATGAAATATATCACAAAAGTGATAATCCATATCCAAGTTCCATATTAGAATGTATGAAAAGACATGATTAGGATGAGTGGAAGAATGCCATACAAACTGAGTTGCTCTCCATAAATAAAAGGAATGTCTTTGGACATATAGTCATAACGCCTAAGAATATAAATCCAATTGGGTACAAGTGGGTATTCGTGAGAAAAGTAAATGAAAAGAATGAAGTAACACGATATAAAGTCTGATTAGTTTTCCAAGGTTTTTCTCAGAGACCGGGAATTGATTTTTAGGAAACTTATTCCTCGTTAATGGATGCAATTATGTTTAGATTTTTGATGAGCCTAGCGGCATCGAAAAATCTTGAAATGCATCTTATGGATGTTGTGACTGCATATTTGTATGGATCACTGGATAATGATATACTCATGAAACTCCCTGAAAGATTGGAAATGCCAAAAGCATTGAAAGCAAAATCTAGGGAGATTTGTTCGGTTAAGCTACAACGATCACTTGACGTACTAAAGCAATCCGGAGTATGTGGTACAATCTCTTAAGTGAATATCTACTAAAAATGGATATGTGAATAATTTGATATGTCAATGTGTTTTCATTAAGAAATCGTCATCTGACTTTGTGATCATTGTTGTATATGTAGATGACCTGAACATAATTGGAACTCAAAAGGAGGTTGATGTTGCACCAACTCATATGAAAGAAGAGTTAGAAATGAAAGATCTCGGCAAGACGATGTTTTGTCTTGGGCTCCAGATTGAGCATCCCCGAGAAGGAATATTTGTGCATCAATCAAATTATACGAAAAGGCAATTGAAACGCTTTTATATGGATAAAGCGATTCCTTTGAGTACTCTAAAGGTAAATAGATCTCTTGATGTTGAGAGAGATCCTTTTAGACCCTATGAAGATAGAGAGGACATATTAGGTCCCGAAGTACCTTATATGAGCGCTATGGGTGGACTTTTATATCTTGCAAACTGTAAAAGCCCTGTTACTACTTTTGTTACTAACCTACTTGCAAGATATAGTTCTTCTCCTATTCGCAGGCATTGGAACGGAATAAAGCATATATTTCGTTACCTCCAAGGTACAATTGACTTAGGGTTGTTTTATTTTAGAAAACCCGAGTTTGATATGGTTGGTTTTGCAGATGCATGATACTTATTAGATCCTTATAACGCTTGATCGCAAACCGGATATGTTTTTACAATTGGTGGAACCACGATCTCTTAGCGTTCCCATAAACAAACTCTGGCTGCGACTTCAACGAATCATGTAGAGACTATTGCGCTTCACGAAGCATGTCGAGAATGTGTGTGGCTTAAGTCAATGAGTCATCATATACAAGATGCAAGCGGAATAGCTGATAAGAAAGAGCCGACGAAAATATTTGAAGATAATTCGACGTGTGTTGCTCAACTTAAAGAAGGTTATATAAAGAGCGACATAACAAAGCATATCCCTCCGATATTTTTCTCGTACATACGGGAGCTCGAGAAAAATAAAGAAGTGGACATAGAGTATGTACGTTCATGCGACAATCCAGCTGACTTATTTACAAAATCTTTTCCCACAACAACATTCCGAAAACAAGTCTACAGTATCGGAATGCGGCGTTTTTATTACTCTGAGGAAAATTACGTCACTGTACTCTTTTTTCCATCGTCATGGTTTTTATCCGATTAGGTTTTTCTATGCCTAGGTTTTTAATAAGACAGTACGTAATAAAATGGATAATCAACGGGAAGTGTTATAATATATTGATGATTATCCATAAGGACACATGTCCAATGTGTTATATTAGTCATCATAACACATGTCTTCTTCTTGTGTAAGAAGGAGATGAGTAACAATTTTTCATTTCCTATAAATAGTCTCCTTTGTAACAACAAGAACAAAAGAGTTATATAATTTACACTCTCCTTTATATATTACCACACACACAATCCTCTCTCTCTCACGTCTTTTTCCCATCACCAAAGAGAATATATATATATATATATATAATAGTAAATCTATATTCTAGTTATATGTATATATATAAGTTATTGCTTAATTTACAACAAGATGTATATAAGAAAAACGTTTGTTGGCAAATAAAAAAAAAAAAAAACGTTTCCAAGGTCTTATGCCAGAGACTGAAGAAGATTTTGCTTGATCGTATATCTGAAACCCAATCAACCATTGTTGCGGGTAGACAGATTACAGACAATATAATGATTGCGCAAGAAATGTTCCATACGCTGAGAACAAAACCTGGTGGACGACATAAGGGAATGGCAATAAAATAGACATGAGCAAAGCATACGACCGAATGGAGTAGATTTTAATTGAAAGGGTCCTAGAGAAAATGGGTTTCTCTAATATGTGGATAAATTGGATAATGCGATGTGCATCATATGTAAGGTACCAAGTCCTTATGAATAGTCAGCCTAGAGAAAATATTGTCTTCGAGAGGGGCCTGTGTCAAGGAGATCCTTTGTCTCCTTTCATCTTTATCTTATGCACGGAAGCGCTCGTTAGTCTTTAAAATCATGCAGAAACTCAGGCAAAGATAACGGGAGTACGTGTTTCTCGCGCTAGCCCCTCAGTATTTCACATGTTATTTGCTGATGATAGCTTGTTCTTTTGTAAGGCAGAATTTTGTGAGTGTGATAAAGTTATGAAAGTTGTAAAGGTCTATGGAATAGCTTATGGCCAGTGCATTAATTTTGAGATTCCTCGATTCTCTTTGAGAAAAAGGTTCTTGCAAACATTAAACAAGAGATTAATGATACTTTCTCTATTGATAATGAAGGGGGAATGGGTACTTATCTGGGAATCCCGGAGGACATTAGTGGATCAAAATGCAAGCTTTTTGCTTTTCTAAAGGAAAGGCTTGATCATAGGATCAATGGGTGGTCAGGTCGCTGGCTGTCACGCGGAGGCAAGGAAATCCTGATAAAGGCCATGCATTAGCATTACCATCACATGTTATGTCTAGACTCTTTCTCTCATTGGAGATATAAGATAAATTAGCGAATGCGATAGGGAAATTCTGGTGAAGCTCAAATCCGCTAAAGCGAGACATGCATTGGGCAACATGGGATAAAAATTGTATTCCAAAGGAGGAAGGAGAAGTTGGATTAAGGTAATCCATGATTGTTAAATTGGCAAAGCAATTATGGAGACTGATTCAATTCCCATATTCTATTATGGCGAGAGTATTGCATGGCAGGTATTACCGCCAGAGCACGCAGTTCCAGATGATAGAGGCATCTTTCCCATCTTATGTGTGGAAAAGTTTAATAGCAGCTAGACCTCTTTTAATGCTGGGAATCAATCACAATTTTCACTCAAGGTACCAAATACGAGTTTGGGAAGACCCGTGGATACCCACGGTCCCGGCTAGACCGGCACGAGCAACTAGTAAATCCAAGAATGATAGTGAGTGATCTGATTCATGGTTCCCCAAAAGAGTGAAATGTGGAGATGTTGGAAAATCTTATTGTCCAGGATGATATACCACTCATTCAAAGTTTGGCCATAAGACAATCCCATAAAGAGGACAAGTACAGATGGAGCTATATCCAAAATGGAATGTATTCTATGAAATCAGGGAACTAGGTTGCAAGGAACATACTCAATCAACAACCTCAGGAAAGGGTAGAGGAACCGAGTACTACTAGACTAAAGACATGTGCCTGGAAAATTCATGCTCCACAGAAGATCCGCCATCTTATATGGCAACTGGTGTATGGTTATGTAGCGGTTACAGGAAACTTAACACGACGTCATATGCGTTGTGATAACTATTGCCCTAGATGCGGAGAGTCGGATGAATCAATTAACCATGCTATTTTCGAATGCCCTTCAACATTGCAAACTTACGCCCATGCCTCGACACCATCGTTCCCATGAATATTTCCAACATCGAGCATATTTGCAAACTTGGACTACATGTTTTAGAGGAACATGAGATTGAAGACCCCACCATGGATAAGGATCCTTACCCATGGATTATATGGTACTTATGGAAAGCGCGAAATGGCAAACTCTTAAGAGGTATCTCGAGGTATCGAAATGAGTTAATGAGACATGCAGAAAGTAAATGTAACAGCTGGTTTGAAGCAAACACAAAACCCATAGAGGTGAACCAAGAAGCACATACAAATAAGCAAGTCCTAAGCATGCAAAACATTTTATTTAGTGGATGGATCATGGATATCTGAAGCACACCACAATGGATATGGTTGGGTTTGGAGAGACAGGTCGAGGAATGAGAAATTCTTAGGGCTAATGAACAAAGAAAACCATATGTCTTCTTTACACGCATAATTGAAGGCATTGATCTGGGCGATGGAGAACATGATTCAAAACACTGACTGCCAACATTTTGGGATGGACTGCAAAAATGCATTGTCAATGATTAAGGATCCAAAGGAATGGCCGAGTTTCTCCACGGAGTTAAAAGTGTTTGCTTCACTGAAGATTATATTTTCAGACTTCAAGATCTCCTACATACAAGACTGCAAAAGCAGAATGCAAATAATTTAGCTAGGATTTCTCGTAATTTTTATTGTCAATTGTCTTTTGTTGGTTGTTCTATTCGGATATGGATTCCTAGACCACCTCAAGCTTCAGTAATAGATTAGCCTTTTGATGTTAAAAAAATATTGAGAACTTAATCTTTTAATTTTAAAATTTTCATATAATTTTTTTAAACAATTATAAAATTTCTATAATTAAAGGTCACATATAATTTTGTTATTAATGGTTATAATTTTTATAAAAAAATACAAATAATCATTAAAAATATGAATAGAATGTCTTATTTAATGTATAGTCATATGACATATTATATATATATATATATGTTAATATCCTTGAAATTTAATCAAATATCATATAAAATAGATAAAAGTGATTTAGAATTTATTTACAATAAAAATGATTCTAAATAAAATTGTTTTTATATTTATGTGTTTATACCTATTTAATTTAAAACATTATAATTTATAATTTCTTAATTATGTAATATACATTTATTATTTTATAATCTAAAAATAACAAAATAAGTAATAATGCTTATCTCGCACAAGTCGTGAATCTTAACTTAGCTGTGTAGTTATGGGCTTAATAGTGGTTGGGTTTTGGTAGGCAAGAATTTTATATCATAAGACCACTGTGTTTGGAGTAAAGCAACGACACATGCAAATGCTGGTACTCTATATTTTACATGGACGTCATGGAAAAAAGTATCTTCAGTATCAGGGTGCAACATATTGTGTGTATGTATAATTGCAACATCATTAAAAATCCTAATATGTGTGTTTAAGATTTAATTTTAATACTCATCACTACCCATCTGAGAAATCGAAAAGATAAATAATTATAACAGTTTCTATATTTTCCTTAATTTATTGGAAAAAAGTAAAGGTACAATTAAGTACCCTTGGCTACAGAATATTTTGAAAAACTTGTTTGTAGACAACAATCAAAGTTTTCGTCTCCAGCTTCCTTTCTTTACCAGTTATTAAGATTTTTAATCCTGATCTCGATTTAACTCTTGAAAGTGCGACGTAGAGCTGACTATGAGAGAACACTGGCCTAGGCAGAAACAAACCAACGCTGTTTGACCTTGACTTTTGTTGATGGTCATCGCGAAAGCCAATGTAATGGGAAACTGTCTTCGACGCATTCTGAAGGGAAACTGTCTTCGACGCATTCTGAAGGGAAACTTTGTGTCAGGTGGTGTGACAAATATTCTAGGAATCCAGACCTTGTCTTCAGTAATATTATTTCCGGTTATAATTCTAGCTTCTAGCACATGGGGTAGTAACTGAGTAACAATTAGCCTAGTACCATTGCATAAACCATCTGCAAGATCCACGTTACGGAGACAGAAAATAGGAGCACCAACCTTGAGCTTCAAATTATGTTTAGGCAGTCCAGCCACTTTAACACTGTTCAAAAACTCTGCAGGATATACTACATTTTCTTCTACGTCAACATCGGATGGAATAATACTGTCAGAGCTAAGGTAAACCTTCTCTTAACCTGAAAACATATGTAAATCGTTTTCTTTAGTGACAAAAACGTGTAAGATACTGGAACATAAGCTTAAACAGAAAAACAAGTTACCTGACAACTGCGAAAGCATGTAATTATTTATTTTATCCACTTCATCATTTGTTGGGGTGAGAATGGCTCGATGTCTATACAAATCCTTATCTATTGAGGTTTGAAATTCTTGTCCATACCTCTTTTGCCATAGTCTCAATAGGATCTTCTCCACAATTTTTTATCATCAAATCAGAAGGGATGTCAATCTCAACTTGACCGTCGTTAAGCAAATTTATTTTTCCATCTCCAATATCCAAAATCCATTTTGAGAAGGATTGAAACTCTTTTTCTGCAACATCAGAAAGGCCAGCGAGCAATCTCATGTTCTTTGTTAGCTTCAAAACTTTGCAGTGCTCCCAAAGATATGACGATTCAGTGCCGCCAAAACTGTCTCTGCTCTACCACCTCCAGTTATAACTGGTAAAATCTGTCTGAAATCTCCACCGAAAACAACAACTTTACCCCCCAAACGGTTTGTCTTCAGAAGATCTTAATATATCATGCATAGAACGATCCAACGTCTCGAAACAGTGTCTGCTCATCATAGGCGCCTCATCCCATACAATTAACTTTGCCGCTTTAACTAATTATGCACGGATCTGATCCTTGCTCCATTTTCTTGCAAGTACTGAACTCGTCTGCATCTGTCGGAATACCGAATCTGGAATGTGCGGTTCTACCTCCTTCCAACAACAATGCAACAATTCCACTGGGTGCGGTATTTAGAACAATCGTATGTCTAGATCGGATTGCTGACGAGAGGGCTCTGTATACAATGTTTTTCCTGTCCCTCCATAACCATACAGAAAGAACACTCCACCGCTATCATTTAAAATTGCTTCCAGAATCTGATTGTATACCCTCTTTTCTCATTTGTTATTATCGCCATAAGTCTTTCATTCTCCTTTAGCTGATCTTCGACAACATATTTAAGCTCATCATCTATAAGGCGATTGCCGTTATAACAGCCAAAATCTTCTGGCTTTGGCATGAGGGGCCATTTGTTGAGGCTACGACCATTGCTGAGCAAATGATTTTCGATCTCGGTAAGAGCGATATTTTTGATCTGCTCTATGCTCGTGTTCATATCTGCAAGTTGGGACAAAAATTATTAAATAACAGAGACATTTTTTTCTACTAAAAAAATTTAATAAGATAAAATGCTCACAAGGTCGTCCACTTTCTCGCCGTTTCTTGTAAATAATATCGTCGGTAAGATACTCCTAAGTAGCTTCCCACACAACATGCGGCTGAGATAAAGTTTTGGATACCAACATTCTCGCAAAAAGCTTCCTGGCATATGTGGCAGAACTATTATCACTGCAATCTTTGATAGCTTCTATGAATTCCTTGTCATCATCCATCAATCCCAAAGCATAGCAAGCATCTTCATTTGTAGGATGTAAAACACATCAATTGTTCTTATATCCTCGTATGATGTTGGCCCTCTTACCCAATTTAGCAATACTCTTACGAAATATAGCTCATCAAGTGCTCGTTTAATATGCGCAATCCTCCCTATAGCAAAGCCTCGTTGACGTGGTACCCATTCTCTTGTAC
>CAJHQP010002137.1:0-92694 GCA_905132765.1 Moricandia arvensis
GTTACCCTTGAACCTTCAGCTATGTTCTTGAAGAAAATAATTAATGCTTTCTACTTTAGTATGTTTTTCAACGATGATGGAATAATTAGCCTTATGGAACTTGCTACGAAAGCAGTTAGTTCGGAACAGATGAACATGAAATTGGAAGGGAAAACTATTAGTTTTTATATTGACATATGTGTTTGCTTGCCAGCCACAATATCACTCAGTTGGAGTTTGGATATAGTGAACACATGATGTAGGAGAATTCTAACAAATGCTTTAGGGATCAGGTATGTTAGTCCGATATAAAAGATAAATGTGTTTGGGGAACAACAAGACATGCTGAAAAAGGCAAAGTGGTTTTTAGGATTGTCGCTTGTATGTATCCTTAACAGGTGCATAATTTAGCTCCCAAGTGTAGGTGTACTCGTAAGGGTCGCATGGTTCATTTGTTGTATGATTTATGACTTAGGATTCTCATGCTTGATCTCTAAAAATTCTCTAGTAATTGACATGCTCCCTATAATGTGCGAGTGGGAGATACTAGTTTATAGTCGGTTCGCGCCCATGATTAGGCACCATAACGAACCGGTTTGGTTAACCGGTAGTTATGGGAAGTTAGTCTCATAACTCCTTAAATAAAGATATGAGACTCTTCATTTAAAAGATGTGTCTCTTTGTTGGTGTCTCTTCCGTAGTGAACATATTTATATTTTCCTTGAATATATGTGACTCTTCACATAGTGTCTCTTGTCTATCTATATATATAAGATATTGCAAAGAGAAGTGGATCAATTGAGTTATCTATTCATAACATGAATAAATCTAGAGAGAGAGTAAAAACATTTTAGAGAGAGAAAGCATTGTTGAATCAACTAGAAAGACACTTGAATGATGATAAGTGGTTGATTTTCATCTGTAATTTTATCTCTAACTCTTGAATCTAATTCCAGATAGTATCAAGTTGTGGTCACTACTAAACCGGGCTAAGGTATGTTTTTGGTTTAACAAACTCCGCATCAAAATCTCTAACAAAACGTTTGTACAGAAAAAGATTATGCAAGATATAATTAAGAGTTTACAAATAATCGTAGAACATCTAGGAGTAAACCATATCTCCATCGTTCCTGATTTCCATTGTCCGAATAGAAGAAATTTGATTAGAAACTTGTTTTATGAATCCATTACCAGTCTAATATATTTATTTTTTTATGTTCTATATTCATCTAAAATTTTGTATTCTTGTTATTCATGTAATTTTTTATAGTACTTTATATACAATTAAAATTATCGATTAAATTATAATATCCTAAGCAGTTCTCTTGATTATGCTTCGGAGTTTTCGTTTCATTTTTGCATAAAATATAGTAGGTTTGAGTATTTTTATTTAGATGCAAAATTCCGAACTGAGATCGACTCAAAAAAACCGTTCAAATCGGACACAAATATACATTTTAGTAGATATTTCTATTTACACCTGATAATCTTAATTCAAACTCAGGTTCTACCCGGGAGCTTAATTAAAGAAGGGGCATAAACTAACGAAAATCAAATGTTAGGTGCATTTATGAAATTTTCTTTAGAAATTATGAAAATACAAAAGAACAATGGGTTCATCATGTGCATTCAGTACGCCTTCTTTAGCTTCGTCCCTGTCGTGTATTGTGTATATATTAGATACTTTTGGGTAATTCAAATATTATTTTAGTTTCAGATTTGGATTTTCTTATATAGCTTTTGTTTTTTGGGTAAAATTTCAAATTGATGTATATATTGTTAGTTTTTAGGTTTTAATATATTTTTAGTATTTTTTGGATTTTTGAGTATTAAATACTCGAACCAATGTATTACCGGAAAATTCTACATATCATCAATTTTAGAAATTTAGGTTTAAACAACTTAAACTCGATGATACCCAAATCAATTTGAGCTGATCCGATCCGAAACAAATAGAAAATTATTGATATCTACGTAGATCAAATATCTTAGATCTAAATGATCTGGACCGATGAGAGCTGATCGGAACTTGATCTGATCACCCGAATTCTTAGTTGTTAGAAAGACACAAGAAAACCGAAATAGTTGAATTGTCTCGAGTTGATTCAACCAAGAGACCAGTGCATATGTTGTGAAGGTTTTAGTTGTAGTGAAATTTCTCGAGTTAGCTTTTGATTTTCTTAAAGCATGTCTCTACTTTCAGTAATCTTAGTTGCAACCATCGTTGTGCGTTGATGGTTTTATACGAATAACTGAAAGAAAGTTCGGTAAGTGTATGTGTATCTAACAGAAATGTATGTTCCTGATTTATTGTGTTTCTTCGAAGTTTCATTAGAAACAAAGCTATCACGTGAAGCCACGTGATGACGTAGAAAATGGGACGCATCTTCGTAACAGCGGTTGGGCTCTCACGAAAGAAAGTGTCAAAATTCTCGATCACACGGTGGGCCCTACTTCATAGTGTCGGTAGTCACATGCGTTCACGTGACCATGATCCCAATATAGAAAATTCCTATATCTTGATCTTATTTTTTCTGTAGTCCAAAAAAATCTATTTATATTAAGAAAATGGTTGGAAAAAAAATCTTCATTTTATCTTATTTTTAATTAATACGATATGTTTTTCTGTTGCTTACATTTTTAATTATTCAGCTACATTTTCGTGTTTATGATCAAGATACGTAATCGTATCCTTCATTTATACATCGGTGCCGTTTAATTGATTAATTATAAGCTTTTACAGACGACAATTCTAATTTGTATTTTTTGGAGTTTAAACCCTAAACATCCAAGTATAAAAGCATTAATGAACTTTTAAATAAACACTAAATTAAATGGACTTCCACAGACACAAATAAATTAAAAAAAAGAAAAACAATAAACAAATAATAAAAAAGAAGAAGAGAAATGAGTGTATAATAAGGAAAAAATAAAATAAGGAAAGATAAACTTGTAAAATATCATAACCATTCATCTTTCATTATATTTGTTTTTATTGGTTATGCATACTAGTCTCCTTTTGTAATTTTATAGAATTGTTTGTTAGTTATATGCTTATGAAAATAGTACTATTCCCTCTATTTTAAATTATAAATAGTTTTCTTAAAAGCACAAGTATTAACAGTTATTTTTTTCCTTATTTTTTAATTAAAAAGTGACAAATGATAAATCATATTTCTAATTTTTTTTTTAAATAGTGTTTTATATATCACTTTACTTTTTGTATTTTTGTATTGTACTTTGAAAACAACTTATATTATAAAACAAAAAAAAATATTCAAAACTATACTTATATACTAAAAAGCAGGGATGTTATTCAAGGCTTTTAGCTATCATATTTTAAAATAAAAAATATTTAGTTTTTCTATCCAAATAGAGTTATTTTGTTTCATGTAATGAAAGTTAAGAAAAATAAATCGAAGTAATATATTTTTTTAATTTGTTTCAACAAAATAGATGTTGCATGTTTTCTAGAAGTTTTTATTAATTAATAACGATAAACTACAACAATTTAAAAAGGTGATTGTGTTTATTAAAATGCAACTGATCTACTAAAGTTTGATGTATTTATTAAAATGCAACTGATTGTATTTATAAAAGATAGTATTTTTATAAATTATTAAAAATTAATTTATTTTTTAATATATGTAAAAAATAAAAACATACATCTAAAGCAGAGAGAGTATTAGCTTATTTTGATTGTTTAAAAAATATTAGCTTAGCTATGCGTTGACAAATAAGAAGCTCAACTACGCTGTTTGTATCAGGATTCACGTGTCATTTTTGTATGTCCATCTTATTATATTTTCAGAAGCTCTGATAAATGAGAGTTTTTTTTTTTTTTTTTTTTTTTGTATGAAATAAATGAGAATTGAATCCATCTCTCTCCTTTTCCTCTGTTCCCTATCTAGATCTTTCACAGAGGAAAAGTGATGAAGAGAAATTCTAGACCATTTTCTTCCGGCGTTCTATCGCCCATGGTTGGACTCCCCTTTCCGGCGTCGCATCTTCCCTTCGGTGGTCGGCCGACTTTTGACTCCGAGGCACATCAGTTTCTTCGATGTTGCCATCGGCTTTTGGCTCCGAGGCACATCATCTTCTTTGATGTTGCCGTCGGCTCTTGGATCCTTGTCTCCCTTCTCCTTAGTGGTGTTGACGATGGATTCTCGGAGACGTTTGGAGGTTATCGGAGACGTTCTTTTCGGTGAAGTCGTCCGATGGTGTTGTGGCTCTTAATTGGCTAAAGTTGTCCGACGGTTTCTTCTTCTATGGCGTCCTGTTTCCGGTGTGTTCCGGTGGCCGTCCGGAAGTCGCTCCGGTGATGACTTTCTTCCTGTGAAAACGGTGGCCGTTTCGTGTGACACCTGGGCTTCCTTTGTGAATGGTGTCCACGTGTTGATACACTCACGTTAATGAACAACGCGTGGTGAGCAAGTGCCAGCCGTTTTCTTTTAGGGTTTTTTATTGTTCGGGCCTGGTTGGGCCGTGTTTTGTTTTTTCCTTTGTTATTGCTCATCTTCTGGGCCTTTCGCTGTACTGTTTCTGGCCTCTTTGATGGGCCTTTGTAATGATGTTTAATATTATAATACAGATGACTTAAAAAAAAAATGAGAGTTGAATCCGAGTATAGAGTGCAAATAAATTCAAATTCAAATTGCTGTACAAACTGGTGGTTATATATTATAAAGTACCCGAAACTACGGCTGGACAGTTCTTTAGTGAAACAATGAAAAATATACACGTGCATGACATTTGTAATCTATACAACAACATTAATATATATAGCACGTGAAGAACATATTTCTATGACATTTTGTATTGTAAGCAATACTTTTTGTTAATAAAAAGTCTATTTACTTTTCTTAGTTGGCGATTACCTATTCTCTTCGGAGCTTTTCAATCATTGGTACGATTGATATGATGTTTCCAGAAAAAGATCTTAGCCCAATATTACATCATTCGATTGGAAATTTTCTGTAATCTCGCTTGTATTCGCGTCGGTTGGCTGCTATTGCTAGTTCACTTCACAAGACCATTAATGCTAGATTGATAGGGCAAGTTATACGCAAAACCGAATGAAATATTGACTTTAGTTCTCCAAAAATTTTGAAGAAAATTTACAAAATAATAGATCCCCAAAAAACTTTTTCAAGACCTTAAATTTATAAAATATTTTGTATTTTAATAAAAATCTACAATGATTGCTTTCTCAACACACCTTCTGAAGAGGTTGTTAAAGAGTGAGGTCGAGAGTTCGAACCTCACCAATAACCTACTTGTGCGACGGACTGCACATGAAAGAGTTAGAATTGATGCGCTGCAGCGCTGTGAGTCTGTGTTCCACGAGACGGGTTGTTACAGAAATATCTATAGATCGAAGTTTATATGATTCAGGAGGTTAAAACATGTAGTATTTGTTTACCTTGTTTATCAAAAAAAACAACAAATAGACTTGTATTTTGTTAAAGTTGGTTTACCTATTTAGCTAAGCCTGATAAAGTGCATTTGTTTCGTTAACGAACTTAAACTATTTAAACAATTTTAAAATAGCTAGTCAAATAGTCACAGATTATTTTTGCTTATAATTTTTAATGAAAATTATAATTCCATATTCATAATCTATGTATTTTAAATTTTCTATAATTTTATTTAAATTTTGTACATTATTTATTTATATTAAATTTGTAAACTTAATTTTTGAATTTTAATAAAAATTATAATCACCATCTTTATATATTTTCTTAATTTAAATATTAAAATTTAGATTAAAATAATATATGAAAATTTTCATTTTTTAGTTTTATTCCATGTGTATAAGTTTAGATTTCAGTCTTACATTTGTGAAATAAAGCAAAAACGTTAGTTTGAGATGCTAATATATTCATATTTTAGATTTGTGGAATAATTTTTATACCAATTTGAAAAAAAAAATTATACTTATCCTATTAATTAACATGTACTATTATAATCATCATAATTTAAATAAATAATAATTTATTTTAATAAAGCAATCATTGTAAATTTAATAGGGATTTTGTTGTTTTACAATATTTTTGTTTTACAGAATAACAGGTTCATGTAAAAAATTTACTTATGTTTCTAATATTATATAGTCAAATTAAAGTCTTATACAAATATAACTATAAAATAATCAAAATAGAATAATTCATCTATTTGATATGTCTAGCATTTATTTTAGTTATTTTAATAAAACTGAGATATAGTAACACATATCTTAACATGTCTTGCATTGGTAAAATTTTGTTTATATATTTTTTAAAATAAATGATTTAATGTGTTTATTAAAACCGTCTTGTATTTGATCAATTATTACATAATTGATTAAATAACTCGTAAAATTTATAATGATAAAAATATTAACCATAAACCGTTCAACTACATTTAACAGAATAAAATATTATTTAATTTCATATTTTATTTCTATCAAAATATATATTAAAAAAATATAATTTTGATTTTGATTCATAATTGCATGATTGATTGAATAACACATAATTTTTTTATAATAATAAAAATATTAACCATAACCCATTCCACTACATTTAACAGAATAAAATATTTTTTTATTTTATTTTTTTTATAAAATATATAATTAATTTGAAATAGAATTTATAAATTTTAACTATTTATCACTGATTCAATATTTAATTTTATAATATTTTTATATTATAAAGTATATTGTAAAATCAAAAACTTTTTGTTATCTTTTTGTATATATACTTAATTTTAATAATTAATAATGCTATAAATTTAAATATTTTTTATTTTTTATGAGTCAAAATTAAATAAATATTAATTTTTGATCATTATTTACTAATAATTATGAAATTATTTAATTATTTATAAATTTATAATGTTTTAATATTTTACAAACTGTATATTTATATTTTAAAAGATTAGTATGATTTTATTAGACTGTAATTTTGAAAAATGTATGAATATAATTTTCATTATTTTATTTTTGAAATAATTAAATATTTAGTTGAATATGCACGTTAGTATAAGACTTCAAGTTTGATAATACCATATGGTAAAATTAAAGTTATGTCCAAGTAGTTCTTTTGTTTTAGTAGTGAAGATATCTGAGATTTTTGTAATTTCAGCGTTCATAAAATTGATAAATGATAAGTTGGCACTTTATAAAAGATTAGTGTGTAGGAGCAACATGGCAACTTGGACATCTAAATAACGTTTTTTAGCCTTTACATAAATGATCATTTTGTTTAACTTGAATTGCAATCTAATAATGTATAAGTTATAGAAAAGATTTAGTTAACAATAGAAAAAAGATTAACTAAAAAGAACTCAACCTCAGTGCCTGCCGTCGGTAACATCCCACTCAAATGAAAATGTGATTTTTGACCCACCGTTTACCTTCCTTATTATCTCATCCTTCTTATTGACTTTCACATTTATCTGCTCTCACATGTCAAATTTTCTATGAACGATAATAGAGTTATATATGATTTCTTCTAACGGCTATCCAATTTTATATACTGTTGATAAATATTATTTTGCCCTGGAAGGAGAATTAAATTAGGAGCGCGTGTTGTGTGTCATGTGTGACCCTAGTAATCCCTAGTCCTAAGGCCACGTTTATCAGCGGTCTCTTAGCACGGAGTTCTTAACTTAATTTGAACTTTTTTTTTTAATTTTTTTTTGGTTAAGAGACGTCTCTTAAATCTCTTATTTAAGAGACGTCTCTTAAGTTCTCTTAGTTAAAAGTTAAGAAATGATTTTTAGAAAAATTAAGAACCCCTGTTAAGAGACCCTCAATAAACATGCTCTAATATTCGGCATTAGTTGGTAAGTTCGATCGATCAATACTAAAGGAGTGGACATTTCGATTTAACTTTGAATTTCGTTTGGGTTGTTTGGTTTGGGTTGTTTGGTTTGGTTTATTAGGGTCTAAAAAACTTTAATCAAATCAATTCAAATTAGTTTGGCTTGGTTTGTGTTCGATTTGATTCAATTTAGTTTGGTCAATTTTGTGTTTGATTTGGTTTGTGTTTGGTTTGTTTTAAACTCATTAATCTTCTTCATTGTGTTTTGAATTTAATTTGGTTTTATTTATATTTTTTTAGTTCAGTCGGCTGATTTTTAGTTTTGTTCTAGTTTAGTTACAAAATATAAGTTATAAGAACATAACTACATCATTATTTTCTTTATATTTAAATATAAAGGTAAACATCACAATAAAAATGTTGAAGATGCATTCCGATAATTTTATATTATTATCTTCAAATCCAATATAAATATTATAGGTAATTTTTTTGGTTTTGATGTTAGTTGTGTTTCTATTCATTTAAAAGTAAAATATATAAAATAATTTTTAGTTGCTTAGGTTGAATGGTTAAATATCTTAAATCTTAATATTATTATTATATTTAGTTAATCTATTATGAAAAAAGAATTGGTATTTAATCTTGAACCAAATGGTTTTGTTTGGTTTAGGTTAGAATGAGTTATCGGTTTAGTTCGATTTTGTTTTTGCCTTAACTATAATCAAAACACCTCCCCCTTTTGGTATATCATGCAGGGGCGGACCACACAGAAAGAAGTGGAGTCACTTGGCACTAGAAAAATATGATAAAATATTGTTTTATATAGAAAATTGTTAAGAAATTCAGTGGTTAAGCTGGTAAAAATCTATGTTTGACACTCTAACAATTTGGGCTCAATTTTCTCGAATGACACATTTATTTTTTTGACCCCAGTCAAATAAATTCCTGGCTCCGCCCCTGATATATGTACCTGTAAATTTAAATGTAAGATTATATTCAATATAAAGTTTGTGAATATCTATTAGTTTATTAAATGTATCCTCTCATAAAACGATGTTAAGTATTTTACTGTTTACAGGTTTATATTTCTACCATTAGCATAAGAAAAAAAATATTGGATATGTTTTTTCAACAAGAATATGATAACCTTTTTACTTATATGGGAATGGTAATGAAGTCCTAAAGTGTGGGTTAAGATCTGTAGACAGAAGACAAGATTTTCAGTTTTTTCTTAATAAACAATGAGTTAATAATATTCTGTGCCATTTGTTTTGATGCATGGAAGATTCGGAGCTTCCGTAATGGATGGAAGGACAACTATGATTGTCCTCTTTGAAAATTAATTCAAATTATTGTCTAACACTAGAAGACAGACAAAATAAGATGTAGAAGAATGCACTTGCACATTTTTAAACATCTATAACATGTTTTATTCTTTATGATATACTATGATATTATTACTTAACAAGCTTGATATAGAAAAGTAATTTAAAATATAATATGTCCAAACTTCTCTCCAAAAAATAACTATCTCTCAAAATTTCACCATTTGTTTTTTTCCATTTGTTCGATAACCGGCTTTCATTCCACCGACGCCGGAAGCGTCTCTCCTCTCATCTTCATATTTGTTTCTCTTCATTCTCAGCGTTCCCTCCAAGATGCTCATGGCTATGGCCGTCTGTTGTGCCGGCGTAAATATGTGCCGCTAGAGGGGTTTCAAATATGGTCGCGTGCGTTTTTCCTGAAGTCCCAACGAGGTGAGTTCGGCAGTGGTACAGAAAGGAATCGGAACTTTAGGGTTTGGTGATCCAGATCTACTTTTTCCTTTTAGATCTTAATCTTTGGTTTCATCAAATGGCGAAGAAGTGAAGATTTGTTTCGTCTCGCAGTGTTCATAAGCGGTTGATAATCCCCATCCTCTCTGTGAGCTATTTGGTGGTTTGGTCGCGGTCCAAATAGTGTTATGGAGGGTGGTTGTAGCTGTTCGTTTTTGAGGTGTCTAGGAATGTCGTTCTTCCTCTGTTTCGTTAAGCGTATAACTAGAGGTTCCATTACTTGGTGCCGTATGAAGAGTTTGGACACTTTTGTGTGGTGGTGTTTGGTCTCTGGTTGTGACGTGTGAAGGTCTGTGGAGTTTCATAAACGTTTGGCATCTATGGTTTTGGAATTTGAAACTGTTATGTCTTTTTTGCGTTCTTCCTTCTCTACCTAACGTTCGTTGGGTTCTCTCCTTGGCAGAAATGACAACTTTCGTATATGATGGTGGGCTTTTGTGCTTGTTTGGTATGTGCTTTCCCATTTGTCAACGGAAAAACAACTCACGATCACATCGTGAAATCGTTCGTTGGTTCTTAATGGAGGTCATATGGTGTTGGCATCGGTGGTGGGCTGTTCTCTGGTTATGGTGTCCTAGGTGACTCCTTATGCTAGGTGTAGCCCATCCCAGCGCTAATGTGGTGACTTGATCTTGTTGGTGATGCTGCTCCTTTTCTTTATTGTGTAGGTTTAAATCCCATTAGATAAAGAAGAAGCGGCTTTCATGGAATGTCTCTTGGTAAATCGAGTGTAAATGATGGTTAAGGATATGAAGGTGAGGAGAAAACATTGACTTAGCTCTCTCATGCCCCGATTAACCGAACCATGGAAGTTAGTTTTGGAGTCATGATAAGCGGATTGGTTGTGTATCCTTCTTCATGTTGGGTTTGGGGCTTGCGAAGTTACTCGCATGTGTGTGCGATGGAAGTTTAGCGGAGTAGTTTAGATCATACGAACTTTATTCAAATTATGTTGTATTCTAAATACTTATGCCCGTTTTAGTACGATAATATAAAAAGTAAATATTAATTAAAAATTATAATATATTTTATTTTCTGTACGTTAACCTATTTAGAAGATTCTTTTCAAAAAAAAAAAAATTAAGATAAAGTGAAAAACAACTGTTTCAGTCTAGAACTGAACCAAAGCTTTGTCTGCCGACACATTGTTACATTTGCATAAAAGACTACTACTACATTTTGACCAAAAAAAAAGAGTACTACTATATTAGCATTTTAAAAGTTTGAATCATTTGTTTTTAATCAGTTAAACGAATTTGCCGGTTTCGCTCCTCCTGGTACCTTCCTTTACTTCCCTTCAATATAAACCTCTCTTTTTCTCATCTCCCTTCACCAAACCATCTCTCTCTATCTCCAAATTTAAAAAAGGATCAACCTTTTGCATGAACAGATCCAAGAAACTAAATTTAACATAGTCCGAGAAGGACCCACTATTCTTTTGAGTCATTTTGATTGAAAGGGATCAAACTTTGTTCCAAAACTTCACAACAGACAAATATATAACTAATGGGCTCTTCCACTTCCACCATTTCAATTCTTCTTCTTCTTCTTGGGTTGGTTCAGTTTGCAGTTTCAGGGCATGACTATAAACAAGCTCTGAGCAAAAGCATTCTCTTCTTTGAAGCTCAGAGATCAGGACACCTCCCTCCGAATCAGAGAGTTTCATGGAGATCTCACTCCGGTCTTAATGACGGCAAATCCAGCGGCGTAAGTTCCCTTTTTATTTAATACACTGATATTCGTATAACGCTAACTAATGCTACCAATATTTTATAAAATTTGATGTACAAAAATTCCTTCAATTAATAAAATATATCCTCCATTTTTTGTAAATTTTTAAAATAATATTACGAGTCTTCAGAGACAAACGATATTGCTAATTTTTTAGGTATGACTACCACAGTTTTTCACATGATACTTTATTTTATTGGTTTAATAGAATAACTTTTTAATGTCAAACAAAATAAAATACTACGACTAATATGTTTAAATAGTTATAAATATACATATCGGTGCTAGATCCAAAATGGAGTAAAACGGTAACCTTCCGTTGCCTAATTTAAAAAAAAAAACTTGTAATCAAATCAAAATCGAAGTGTCTCGATGGGTTTGGCTGCCTAACCGTTGTAAGAAACCAAATTTTAAAACATTGACTAAGAGCACCTTTAATGAGATTTTTATAGGGATTATTAAAAAATACAATTTCTTTAAAAATCATCTTTTAAAGTTTTCAAATAAGAGATTAATTTGTTTAGGTTCTTGTACTGTCCGCGACTCCTACTAACACGTGGTCGTCAGCGATTGATTTGTTTTTAATTTTTCTTTTCTTTTTTTAGTCCACAAAAACAATTCCTTTGAAGATTCCAGTGATAATCATGCTCTAATGCTACAACATAGTTTTTCTAAATAGATAAATTAAAAAATATGAGCAGGTGGATCTAGTGGGAGGATATTACGACGCCGGAGACAATGTGAAATTTGGGCTTCCAATGGCTTTCACGGTGACGACAATGTGTTGGAGCATCATAGAATACGGTGGCCAGCTTGAATCTAACGGTGAACTCGGCCATGCTATTGACGCCGTTAAGTGGGGAACTGATTATTTCATTAAAGCTCACCCTGAACCTAACGTCCTCTACGGAGAGGTAACAATTAACACTATACATTTTCATTAAATATCAGTCTAAATAATTTAAAGTTGGTCTTGATGATGTTTGTAACTATGTAGGTGGGAGATGGTAAGTCGGATCATTACTGTTGGCAAAGGCCAGAGGAAATGACCACTGACCGTAGGGCTTACAAGATTGACCGGAATAATCCTGGTTCCGATCTTGCCGGAGAAACCGCTGCGGCGATGGCTGCTGCTTCCATTGTTTTCCGTCGCTCTGATCCATCATACTCTGCCGAGCTACTCCGCCACGCTCATCAGGTTCTTAAACCTCTTCATATTTTTCACAAACAAAATTTAACAATACACTGAATTTTGAATCCCGGTTTAGTGATATGGAGTTCGGTTAAGCACATGGTTTAAGTTTGCGTCTGTAGTTTACAACGCCTTAAATGCTTGATACTTGATTTCAGTGAAGTTACTACTCCCTCAGTTTCATTTGACATGGTGTCTAAGACAGATTAAGAAATGTAAAATTATACTTATACAATTTATCTTAGTTATATAAAAATATTATTAAATAAAAGCAATAAAAATATTGACAAATCTTTCAAATAGCAATTTTTAAATTTTTTTCACCAAAATAGACCTAAAACATCTGAAATAGACATTTTTTTTTTGTTTTAAAAAATTTATTATTATTTTTTTTAAAAAAATTTAAATTTCACCTTCAAACTTTCACCCATAACTCTAAAGTCTAAGTCTAAATTACTTAATCCGAGAGGTATAAATGATATTTACATTTTTTAATAAAGATTATTTTAGTCATTTTTGTTTTTGAAATCTATTTTTATAACAAAAACATTTTTAAGTTTATCCTAAAGTATTTCTCTAAAAATATATATATTTAAGTTTAACATTAAATTTTGTCTAGAATAAAGAAAATTCTAATTATTATTAAATAAAAATCTTAAAACACCAAATAAATTGATAAAGAGGAGTATGAAAAGATAGCTTTTTTGAAATTACATGTGCAAGAAAAGTATAAAGATAACCTCCCACTTAACAATATTTACGATTTTGCCACTGATGGTAGTAGCATTACTTTTATGTTGGCAGCTATTTGAATTTGCGGACAAATATAGGGGAAAGTACGACAGCAGCATCACGGTGGCACAGAAGTATTATGGCTCAGTCAGCGGTTACAATGTACAAAAGCAAAATCTTTTATGACTCAGTAACATTCTTTAGGTTATACTACATTTTTACAAAAAGCTATTTTGTATATGACCAGGATGAATTATTGTGGGCTGCTGTGTGGTTATATCAAGCAACCAATGATAAATACTATCTGGATTACCTCGGCAAGAACGGAGACTCAATGGGCGGTACAGGCTGGTCGATGAGGGAGTTTGGTTGGGATGTTAAATACGCCGGTGTCCAAACCCTTGTTGCTAAGGTATTCATTTCAAACCGACTAAAGTTTTTTCGGTTTGATTTGGTTTATCTAATTTACTATTACTGAACCGGATTTTGCTTCGGTTAACAGATTTTAATGCAAGGGAAAGCTGGAGAACACACGGCTGTGTTCGAGAGGTACCAAGAGAAAGCAGAACAGTTCATGTGTTCTATGTTAGGTAAAAGTACAAAGAACATTCAGAAAACTCCGGGCGGTTTAATTTTCCGACAACGGTGGAACAACATGCAGTTCGTCACTAGTGCCTCTTTCTTGGCCGCTGTGTACTCTGATTATCTCTCTTCCTCCAAAAGAAACCTCCCTTGTTCTCAAGGAAACATGTCTCCATCTCAACTCCTTGATTTCTCTAAATCACAGGTTTGCCCCATATGTTTTAACATTTGCTCATTCACCCCAAATCAGGAACCAAAACTATACTAAAATAAATTCCACTATAATTAGGTTGATTATATCCTTGGAGACAACCCTAGAGGGACAAGCTACATGGTGGGATACGGACATAACTATCCTCGTCAAGTTCATCATCGTGGTTCGTCGATTGTCTCCTTTAAAGTCGATCAAAAGTTCGTGACTTGCCGAGGTGGTTACGCCAAGTGGTACAGCCGCAAAGAAAGCGACCCGAACGTTTTGACAGGAGCCATCGTGGGTGGACCTGACGCCTATGATAATTTTGCTGATAACCGGGATAATTACGAGCAAACCGAACCGACAACTTACAACAATGCGCCTCTTCTTGGTGTATTAGCCCGGTTAATTTCCGGTCCGAGCAGTTTTGACCAGCTACTCCCCGGTAAGATTTAACGGTTACATTGTCTGATTAACAGTCTGCATTAGTCACCGAGATTTAGTTAATAGTAACTGTTTATATGTTACATTTGATGCTCTTAACTTCTCAATTTTGAGTCATGTTAATCAACCGGTCATTACTAACCGGGTTTCTATTTCAGGTGTTAGTCCGACTCCAACTCCGGTTATCACAAAGCCACCACCGGTTCCAAAAAATAAACCGACTACACCTCCTGGTTTGTCATCTTTATATTTCTTATACCAACTCATTGTGAAAAAATCAATTCAAATCGGTTTAAGAACTTAACCAATTTGTTTCTTGTTTAGCAGCCTCTTCTCCTAGTCCCATTACCATATCCCAGAAGATGACGAGCTCATGGAAGAACGAAGGAAAGGTTTATTACAGATACTCAACGAAAGTAACCAATAGATCTACAAAAACGTTGAAGAATATGAAGATATCAATCACAAAGCTCTATGGTCCAATTTGGGGTGTGACTAAAACCGGAAATACATTTGGTTTTCCTTCATGGATGCAATCTTTACCGGCAGGCCAAAGCATGGAGTTTGTCTATATCCACTCAGCTTCTCCGGCAAATGTGTTGGTCTCTAACTATTCTTTGGAGTGAGTAGAAAGTGCATGTGTGAATCCCGGTTTACTAGCTTGTAAACTTGTTCACCTGATTTTAAAAATATTCGGTTTAGTTATACCGAGATTGTTTAGATCTTTTGAGAGGATGAGAAAAGACTAATTCTCTAGTTTGTGCACAGAGAGCTTTGAGACTAGGAAAACTAGTGCTGTTATGTTTCTTGTAATGGAAGAAAGTGTTTTTCTCCTTTATAGTTTACTTTAACTATGCTCCTTTGAATCACTATTAATACATTATAAGTGCGACGGAACAATCCGGTTTGGTACAGTCCACGTTTTTTCATGTTTATATTTAGACTTTAGTTTTTTTTTTTAACACAAATTAGTTATACACTAAAAACTATGAAAACATTATATAGACAATACTACAGTTGACAATTCTACATGTCTTTTGAGGATTATGTATGTTTTATGAGTATTCACGTATGACTTCATTATTCTAAACCGTCATGTGAGATCCAATTCTAATTGTACTATTTGCGTCATGCTAAAAATTTCTTCTAAGAATTTTTTCTAGTATCTTGTATTCACTTTCTGTGGGAATTAAAATCCAGATCTTTTAGTTTAGAAACATTAATTAACACTTGATCAAACCATTGGACTAACAGGACTTCCACATGATCTTTGGACTTTAGTTTATGTTTGGTTCTTTTCAGGTCTCATGTTATACTCTGGGGATCAAAGTCTGGTCACGGTTGTAGGCGCTGTACTTTCAGCTTATATAACCAAATGGTCCCAATGCATGGGCTGAAGCTGTCTGTGTTACCGATTCACAGTGCTATATGGTATTTGCAAAGCATTTTAAAGCACGTCGAATCACGATCGTTCAGTCCAGTGTTAGGGTCAAGTCGAAAATTCGATGCACCAAGATTTGTTTTTGTTTGGCTGGCTCCGTCATGAGACTAGTCGAAGGGCTTAACTCAGTTGTGCTTGGGCTGCGTTCTAAATTTGAACCGTGTATGATATATGTTGACTCGGAGACAAAACTGATGGTACATGGCCTAGAACCAGGCCACTACAATATTTCAACTAACAACATATTTTCCCCATCAAATATTTGAAATATTTTCTTATACAATAATGATATATTCATTATAACTCTGTATTACATACATGATACATAATTTCAACTCTTCTAGGGTGTGAGGAAAACAAATTGCCAAGCAAATTATATAAAGAAAAAATACATGTGAAAATTAGAGGAATAAAAAAGCTAACCGGACATAACACAAAGAAACATCTAAAACTCAATGAAAAACCCAAAAAGCATAAATAACAAGACATAAGATGGAAAACTAATATTGAAAAACAAAAGAAAGGAAAAAAAAAAGACTTATGAAGAAAAGGAAAATAAAAACTATTAATAATTGAGAAATCATCATCACAACTTACAATGAAGACTAAGAAACAGTTGAACTCCTGAGATCAATAACGATGACATTTATATTTTCTTTGCTTCCTCTAGCAATTGCAAGCTCTGCTAAGATCACCGCAGCCTTTGTAGAGCTTGATTCACTTTTACATCTGAAAATATTGTTATTTTAGATCAATTCATATAATGTTGGTGTATTCAGAAATAAAACAAATTTGTGAAAAATATACAATTAATATAATAGTAAGAATTCTAACCCGTCTGGTAAATTTCCATAAAGATAACGTTTGACAATCTGATATGTGTTGTCGTCGGAGACAACGTCCCATAGGCCTTCACATGCAAGCACTATGAAATCATCGATCATTGTTCGCTTATGGATCTTCAATTTTCGATCTACATCACTCTGTACACAGAACTTTAAGTATTGAAACACACTGTATTTTTTGAGTACGAATGTTAGAAAAGAAAATCTTTGTATAAGTAGAACCGTTGGATCAGTTAAACATCGGCTTAATATATGATTTTAGAAGTAATAGAGCTGGATAAATGCCACAGAAATAAGTATTTTAAAATTAAGGTAGTGCAAAGTCACTTAACTAGTAACTGAAATATAAACAAACACTTATGCCAAAATAAATAAAAAATATTTTCGCACATATTAATAAAACATATCAAATTTTAATATTATTAAGTATGTAATTTTTATGATTAACTATTTTTTTTAAATTTGACCAATCAAAATTTAATAAATATATATTTTAAAAAAAATTGCAATGTATTATTATTACCCACTACAAATTATATGAAAAGGTAATTTTTTTTTTTAAAACATAAATTCAAATATTATCATATAATGCAAAGATATTACCTGGTGACGGTGGAGGTGGCAAAGAGGCAAAGCGATTCCGCCTTGAGAGTAAAGAACCGCCCTCGCGCCGCCGCTGCAAAGCAAAACGACCTCCTCTTTTCCGACAATTGTAACCACTGCCTTCGCCGCCGCAGACCTCACCGTCCCGACCGCTTCAGAAAAACATGATCTCATCACTTTGTTCCAGTCCGCAGCAACTCCGCGGCTGTGGCATGCCGTTACCTCCTCCTTCACGAGCCGACACAGTCTCTCCTCGAAGAATTTAGCGAGCCTTAGACCCTCGAAGATTCCGAAAATATCGTAAGACGGGATCTCGTGGACGACGGTCGAGACGGCGGTAGTCATGGCTCTCTGCCGTCCCATGACTGAGATTACTCCGTGGCAGGCGTTTGTTTTACCGTCTAGATCGTTAGTAGCCACGTCAGCCATCGATGAATCGACAGGGGCTTGTGTTGGTTCTGATGTCGACGCTACATCTCCTGAGATTATATAGAAAGGAAGAATGTATTAGCCATCAATGGAAAAACTTTTGGTACAACTTTTTGTATGTTCTGTTTAAGAAAAAACATTAAAACAATTTAATTAAATATATTTTTATTTCAATATATTTCCTCTGTTATATAAAGAATGCATTTTGTCATTTTACTTCTGACATAAAAAAGAATGGCATTTTAAAATTCTAATTATAAATATATTTCTGAAAATTATACCGATCTTACTCCTGGTAATTATTATATAAAACTACTTTACTATTATAATTAAATTTAATTAATCAATGGATTTTAACCATTTTCTTAATTTATTTAAAAATGTGAAAGTTACACTTTCTATGAATGAAGAATATTTAAAATTATGTCGATATTAATTATAGAATTCTAACCCGTATATCACCTTTATATAATCACGGTAATGTTTTAATTTCAAACGCACGAATTTATTACGGAATTTCTAACACGTATATCACCTTTATATATTCACCAGAATGTTTTACTTTCAGTGGCATATTTTTTTAATAAAATAGATTAAAAATTGAATGCCCTTCGTAAAAAAAAATTAAAATTATATTAATTGATTATGAAGTGCTTTAAGAGCATCTTTAACCCTGCAATTTTTAAAAGGATTTCTATTTTATTTTTTTGAATTTAAAGAAAGAGAAAAAAAAGTTAAAAATAAATCAATCGCGGATCGCCAAGTATCAGTGAGACCAAAACAGTACAAGAAACCAAGTAAATGAGTCTCTTATTTCGAATATTTAAGAGATAATTCTTAAAAAAATTATGGATCATTTTCTTTAAAAACCCCTATGAGAGACCTCATTAAAAATGCTCTAAAATAACACTTAATATAAGCTCTTTTCCTTCTAAAAAGTTATTAATCTTATCTTGAGATTTTTAATTTTTTTAAAATGGTATTCTTGTGCTAAATAAGACTCAAATACACTCTTGAAAATTGGAAAACATATGGAATAAAAACATATATGGAAAATTGTGGAATTATTACCGCCCTCTTCAATTTTTGGTAATTTGACAGGTCTGCCATCGTCGTCGGTTGATCCTGGATCAACCATCCTTTCTCGCTTGCTATCGCCAGAAACGCAGTCTCCGGCTAGAATGGGCAGAGTAATATCCTTTTCCATGACAACGACTCCACTTGAAAAGTGTTCGAAGCCTAACCCATCTTTGAGGTGGGCAAAAGTATCTTATATGCATATAAAAAAATATATTACATACGTAAACCTATGCTTATTGATGTAAATATATATAGACACACATATCTTGTCGTGTCTTTTACCTGTTATTATTACTAAAATATAGAAAGAAAGTGGTAGACGTTGCACCACTTCTATCGAAATACGTTTATTCATGGAACAAGAAAATGACTAAAATATAAAACGTAATGTAGACAACTTGGTAGACCAAAGTGTTTGTAAGTATCTGACTATTTTAATATTTTCGGATATCAATTCATACAACTCTTTTTTTTGTAGTTTACTATAACTCTTTTGTTGTAGTTTTCTTCTAACCCAGTAATTTTTTATTGAACTGAGAAACATTCGAGAGGAGAATTTAAACTGATCCGTATGAATGAGTTTTTGAAGAGATGAATCATAACTTATTAGTTTGATTGTTTGTAATTTTGGATTAGTTTTTGGTTTTTGATTTTCCAAAACCATGTTTTCATTCAATCGTGATATTCAAAGAGTAGATTTTTTTTTTTAAAACTACTAAGAATATATTCTCTAAAATATAAGAAAACTAGTTTTTGAAATAATTGTTGAAACATTTACTAAAAATAGTCTGATTTTAAATGTAAAAGCGTACCTCAATCTAATAAATGGTTAATCACTTATTTCTGATCAAACAAAAAACATGTAATCACTTTTATAACTAAAAGGCTACAAACTCTTCTAAAATTAGTGAAGTCTTTTAAAAGTTTTCTCATTTAAATAATTTTAAAACTAATTTATAAAATTTATAAAAATATTTTATTGGAAAATAATAAAAATGTAATTATAAATAATTTTAAATGATATAAATGTGGATTTACTAAAACTGAAATTTTAACGAGTGAAAGTTCTAAGACATGATTGTCATTAATTTAAAGTTTAGTATCATATGTAGTATATTTGTATTTTTAGGGTTAGATTTTAGAATTTCTTAAAAAGTTTAAAATAAATTTGACATATATGTTTTTAATTTTGTATTCATTAAATACTTTATAAATTGATCTTATGTTTAGTGAAATACTTTTTTGCTATTTTTAGTTATTTGATTTTAGGTTTATAATTTTTTTTTGATAAATCTTATAACATATGATGTATTAGAAGAATTTTTTTGGGAATTATTATGAGATTAATACTAAATTTAGGGTTTAGAACATATTTTGAATTATGTTAAATAACTTCCCAAGAGGTCTTCCAAATCAAAAAAATATTTAGCTTAATTGAAAATTTCGATTCTTTATATAAATAAAAGTTATACATTCTCTCTCTTCTTGTAAAAAAATTTAAATATTTAACCTAATCGAAAAGTCTTCTAATGTAAATTTATTTATATAAAAAGACAAAAATTTCAATTAGGTTACATATTTTCAGTTCACAAAATTCTGTAGGAAGTTTTTTAAACATAAAATGCACTACAAAACTTTTCAACAAGTCTTTTGAACCTAAATGTACTATTCGTAACAAAAAGCTTTCCAAGAAGTTTTCTAGTATATCATACTCTTTCTGTTCCATAAAGAGAAATATTCTAGAAAAAAGTTTGTTTCAAAAGGACATATTTTTTGTTTTCTATAAAGATATTACAATTTTTTTAAAATTAATTGATTTTATTGCGTTTTCATTAGTTAAAAATTATTAAAAATTCAAAATACAGACAAAATATATTTATTATACTGATTTAATGTGTTTTCTTAATATATGTGAAAACACGAAATTTTTTTATCTTTGTGAAGACTTTCCACAAAAAAATATATGTGAGGGAGTATGTTAGAATACTTTCCACAAAAACTTTAAACTCTAAAATCAAATAACTAACTAAATAACAACTAACACTTTATTAATCATAAGATCAATTTAAAAAATGTATATACAAAACTAAAAATATATATGTCAAATTTAAATTTGAAAGTTTTGCAAATATGGTATGAAACCGGAAATCAACCTCAAAAGTAACCTATATTTTATTAAAAATTATTATTTATCTTATTCATCTTAGAAGTTTAAGTTATTTACGAAAATATTATTTTTTTTTTAATCGAAAATAATTGTTTTACTCTGTCATCTTTTTCTCTATGTTATTTACAGTACTGTCATTTCATCAATACATTAACAACCAATTTCAAACTCTAAATATACTTAAAATTAACATATATGTCTTTATATCCTTGTTTTTTAAACACACAAACCATTTCTTTTTTCACTTTCTTTCTCATTTTATTTTTAAATTTCAATTTTTTTTGTTTTAAAATATATAAGTTTATAGGAGTTAATCAAGTTCATGTTTCTTGGTTAAAAACGAGTGGATAACTATTAATTATTTTAAAAATAATTAATAATAATTAACATATACTTATTATTTAAAATAAAAGATATTTAAAATATTATTGAAAATAGTCTTGAAAAATCTATGAGTATCTTTTTGCAGTTAGTTAATTTTGAAAAGTTTAAATATTTTATGTTCTGTGACAATATTAATATGTAAAATATTATTGTTAATGAAATTCTAAAGATAATAAAAAACTTTAATGACTTTTTTTTTTTAACTTTGGGGGTATACCAGCTTGACCGGACTAATTTCCAAAGGGGTGATGTGCCCCATGGATAGAGCCTCACTCCGGGTATTCAAATGGATGTAAGATAGCCCATATCCGCGTTCCTGGAGAATCGAATCCAGGTGACTGTACCTACAGCTGCAGATAGTTTTTCGCATGTATTAACTTTAATGACTTAACCCGTAATATATCATGTAATATCAATGCTAATTCCATATAATACTTTAATTTTAATACAATAGGTAGATTTTTTGGTAAAAGATTCTATGGAAATAGATATAATGACCCAAATAATTTTGTTTCGAACTGATAAAGAAAAGATCCAAATGTTATAAGAAAAAAGAAACAAAAGAAGAACATCTCTCTCTCTCTCTCTCTCTCTCTCTCTCTCTCTCTCTCTCTCTCTCTCTCTCTCTCTCTCTCTCTCTCTCTCCTTTTTGTAAACTAACAAGAACATTTCTTTCTTAGAAAAAAAGGACACCATTTTCTTTGCAAAGGGGTCCGTCCACTAACGGACACATATTATGAGTTAAACGACACACGTCTGTTTCATAACTTGCATGCATTTATGTTCGTCAACTTGCATGCATATGTGTTTCAAAATCTCAAATTAAATGAAAATCAAAATGAAATGGGGACAACAATCCTTAGTTTATGAAAAAGGAATAAATACATGATTTTCCTGAATGATCCACTGAAAAATCCAAACTGGTTTCTTCTTTGTTCGTTGGTTAACTTTTTGTGAATATTTTACTATATATTCAACACACACACACACACATATATATATATAATATATTTATTTATATAAAGAATACAATAAATCAAAATATGATGCCAAATTTTTTGACAACAGAGTAATATTAGAAACACCTAAACTATAGTAGAAACCAGTTCTGAAACAAACTGAAGTATAAAAACCAACACATACACAGTTAAAAGAAAATTTTGAACACTCGTCAAAGTTTGTCGATCATCATTTTCCTGCTCTTATAATATGCTGGAGTGAGAATTTTTTTTTTTTTGAAAGAAAAGTCAAACTAATTTTTTTAAAATAAATAAACAGAAAACAATAAAAATGAACTAGATTTTTGTTTTTGTTACGCTTAGTTAAAAAAAGTAATCTAGGAACAATAAGTGTTCTAAAAATTGCTTTACATTGTTATATTTCCTCCAAAAAGTATGAAAACTAGCCATTTTATTGGTGAATACACCATTTTTACCAATTAAAAATAGTCTACTGCAAACATTTTTTCTGTTAACTATAAGCTTTTCTTGCATCTTTATTCAAATCAAGATTTTACATTCAGCATTCAGAGATAATAGGCTATATCAATTAGAAACTCCATGATCTTACTAATTGTCTCCCCTGTAAAAGATACAATCCTTGACCTAAAAATTTATCATGTTCTTTCCATAAATCATCTACATAACACCAATGAACACTATTTATTTTAGTGATCTGGTTCAGCGAGATAAACATTTCTTAGAGTCTTCAAGTTAGTAAGTTGTGCCTCAGCCCATGAAATTATCTCTAATTTTACAACATACAAAATTTTCTATGGACTCTCATTTGTATTCCTATAAATTTTTGCATTTTTATTTTTTTATTTATACCACAAAATTCAGAAAAGAAGATAAATCAACTTTCTTTGGAAGTATCTAGAAGAGATAATCTATATTCGAGAAAAAAATGATGAAATTGAAAACATTCCCGAATTTGCAAGAATCTTAGATAAAATTTAAGTTTGAATGGCAATGGATATTCAAAAAAAATATGATTGGTTGATTCCTCATTTGTTCCACACATAGCACGTCGTGCATCATATTGTATACCTCTTGTGCTTAATTTTGTTTTTTCTGTAACCAGTAAACTATCCAAAATTGCGTGCTAAACAAAATGTTTTACCTTTAGAAAATACTAGAAATATAGTCCCCGCGCAAGCGCGGGGCCGAATCCGTTTTTATGTTTTATGTGTGTATGAGATTTTGTTGTTCGTATCTTGTCTAAATCTTTGTTTTTTTTTGCGTATTGCATTATTGGAGTCATCACTTCCATTGAGTTCACTTTCATTTGTTATTTCTTCAAGTGAAGTGTAATTTAAGTGTAATTTTCATTAGAAAACCGAATAAAAATCAAGAAGATTACGACATTAAGTTATATACATAAGATGGTTTGAAGATCACGAAGTTTAATCCCTAAAAATTTTTGTACTACTTTTTGAAAATTCTAATTTATATGTAGAGATGAAATCTTTAATTTGTTTGTTGACATTGAATAATAATGTAACGTCCCGACCGTCCACGGTTAATGGGCTGCCCATGTCCTCGCTCTCGACCCGTGGATCCCATCCCATCTAACGATCGGTTCGTTAATTTTTCCAAAGTCTCCAAATCATTGTTTATTGACCCTACAATCACCACCTGACTTTCCTCGTGTTTTGGATTCACTCGCATGGTATTGTGAATCATTTCCCGATAGGTCATTCATCCTTTCACTATACCAACCTAAGCACGCTTAACTCTGGAGTTCTAAACGGATGTGTGACGAAAAAGGTAAGTCAACTTTAGTGACATAGATAGCTAAATCAATTCTTTTAAGCCTTTTTTATATATATATATCACAGCTCAGGATGTTACAATTCACTTCTTTTCAAAGAACAAAACGTCCTCGTTGTGCCCCACGACAGGTCCCAAGTTTCCTCTCGGGTTAAAATCGAAATGACTAACCAGCTCTAATACCACTTGTAATGCCTCGACCGCCATGCCTCATTCAAAATAAGTAAAAATTCCCCATCATTTTGAAAAAAAATCTCTTGTACTTGAGTTGATTATGTCAATTAAATAAACACCGAAGTGAATCTTTTAGCATGCAACATACGATTTAAAAAATAAATGTGAGACCCACTTAATGTTGATGTGGACACCCTTAGAAAAGATCAAACTGTAATATTATTATATAAAATTTGGTTTCTAGTTTACAAAATCTCATGTAGCTTAGTTGGTTATGTCAATCATATAAACATTGAGGTTAAGGGTTCGAATCTCATAACATGCTATATATCATTTTTTTTTAAAAAAATATGTGGCATCCACTTAACGATGACGTGGCAGCATGGGAGAGACTCAACTCTCCCATTATAATATAGATTTAAGTTTTCAAGAGAAACAAACAAAAATCCAATAGTATGTCCACCTCAGAATTGGGTTTCTTTCTAAATATAAATCTCAATATTGTATCTAGACTTCACTGAATATCTCCCAGGGATTTTGAAATGTAAGTCTTCGATGCCAATCTAGTTCGCAAAAAACAAATATTATGCCAAGAGAAATAATAATAATCAGGAAAAAGTTTCGATGATTGATTTTCCTTTTTAGAAAATATTATTGTTTTAGGAAAATTAAGACTAAGTTACAGAAAAAATCCCTTAGTTGGTGACAATAGTTGCAAATCTAGAATTTTATTATATTTTTAGCAAAATTTGTCAAAACCAATCCAAAATTTAATCTAAATGCAAAATTATACCACAAATTCAATTAAATGAAAATAACCTAAAACTGTAGCAAAATTACAACTATCTCATTATTACAAAACAATTTTTATTATAGCCCTTGAAAATCTTATCTAAACAATGAAATTTGTTTCCCGAAGAATTTTTGAAAAATCTAGTGATCTCGAGAAGAATTTTTGAGAAATCTACTCAGGTATTTGATCTTTATAATTAGTTTATAAGATTATGAAAATATTTTGTTGAAAAATAAATTAAAATCATATAAATTTTTAAAAATATAAATTATGTAAATTAAAATTAAATTAAATTAAATTGTTTTTCACATAGATGAGTGAATATAGATTGTAAGTTATGTACATTAGTTATGGTTTGGTAATACATGTTCAAGTAAAGTTGGTATGGAGTTAGATTTTGGAATCTTAATATATTTTTTAAAAAATTGATATATAAATGTTCATTATGTATATATTATAAATGTTATAAATTGAGTTATTTTTAATGAATTGTTGATTACTATATAGCTAAAATATTTGATTTTGGATATACATATTTTTCATATTTGAGTATAATATCGAACTTCGAACTTTATTAGCAGATTTATCAAGAAAGTTTCTCGAGAAGTCTATTATGCAAAATGCCATAATTAATCATTTTTATCAATTATATTTTTGTTTTTGTATGTTAAATCTAAAGAAGCTATAGATTTAAATTACTGTTATTATTTTATTATTATTATTTTAACTAAAATGTATGTCTTATGTATTTTTTTATAAGATAAAATAAAATAGAATAGATCATTAAATTTTCAATATATTTTTTCTATGCATTAAGACCAAATAAAAATATAAATTCAAAACCATTGTGATTGTATATTCTGTTTGTTATTATTTTTACTGTAAAAATTCCAGTTTCAAAAAATATAAGTATCATTTTGTTTTTGGTTTGTAAATTAAAAACAATATATATATATATATATATATAAACTAATTGTAATTGTTTTCTTTTAATTTAAACATAAAGTTTTTATGTTTTGTTGATTTAAAACAGTTTTAGATATGTAGAATTTTTAGATTTGAGGACTATATATTGGACTTCATACCAAATTCACACTAGACTATTATGAGTAGAGTTCTCATGAGATTTTTCAGCAGATTTCTCGAGCAGATTTCACCATAAATTAAACAAAATATTAAAATTTAAATAGAAAATAATATGTGAATTAGAAAACTTATAGAGAAGTGCTAATGATATACTTCTTTAGAAGTTCTAATGATATAATTCTTTAGAAGTCTTTTAATTCATGGTCAAACTCACTGAAAATTTTAGTTCTATTTTAAGGTCAAGAGACTCTTGTTTTAACAGTTTATATAATATTGTAAATAATACATATACACTTTTTTGTCAACTTGCTAAAAATACATATAGGGTGTGACTGGTAACCATAATAAAAACATTAGGAATGGATAGGAAAAAATGAATAGGAATAAAATTTGTGGAATGATGAGGAATGCTGATTCCTTATCAAAATTAACAAGGAACAAATCTGTTCTATAATTCTCTATGAAAAAAGGAACGAGAAGGAATGAAAAGAAAAAACGATTCCTCATGAATGGTAATTTTTTTAAGGAATGTTAAGGAACTTAGTGTTCCTCATTGTTCCCTTGGTTACCATTCAAAGCCATACTTTGTCTCCTATCTAAACTATTTTTCTAATGTTTTTTGTTTTTTTTCCTTCAAGTTCTTGTAAACTATTGTCTTACTTGTAAATTATTTATTAAAGTTTTATTATGCAATCACTTAAGATTTTATGAGTGAATCTAAATATATTTGGGGGTTTGATTCTCCTTTTAAATAAAGTTACATTTATTTGGAAAATTTAAACTTGGCTTCGGCCTAAATTGTTTATCTAGGAGTCTGGTAACATGCAATTCAGCTATCTTCTAATATTAGTTAGAAAATATTTTAAATTCGGATTATACAGTATAATAGTCAGTTCACTCTGTAAACATTAAATGTGTTTTCTGAAACCAAATATATCGGCTGATAAACATAAAAAAATGAGAATCCTCCAGTGAGGATACTCTAATGAGCAAAATTGATTGTTAGCACTCTGTATAAATAAGTGTAGTAAGAACAAAGAATATGATACTGTTTCTCATTTTTAGTGTTTATGTTACATATATAAAGTTTTGTAAAACGAGACATATCAAAAAACATAAAAAGAGTAATTCTCTTACATAGTTTAAATGTTTTTATCATCAAAACAGTTTAAAAAAATATTAAATTTTTTTTTTTATTTTGAAAACTTTACTATTTTTTTTTGTATTTTTAAAATTTTAAATTCACTCCATAGTTCCATCTCATTATTCTAAACTAGATTAGTTAGCTCTAAAAAATATAAATATATATATTTATAATTTTTAATAAAATTTATTTTAGTTATTTTTTATTAAAAATTATTTTTGTGATAATTTTTTTTTTAATGTTATTCAAGAATATTTCTTAGTTAATAATAGAAAGGCAAGAGAGAATTCATCTTTTCCCACCGAACGAGATTCGTAATGCACAAAACAGATCGGCCAGTCCAGTTTATTGTGAAAACCAAAGTTTTGATCACGAGAGAGAAACAGTTGTTTATAATTGCTGCGAGCCCTCGGTGATAATGCCAGGTCACATTTTCCTTTCGGGAGAGGTTTCCTTCTCGTAAAGTCTATTGTTTATTATTGAACCAACAAAAAGTCTTTATTTGTCAGTGGTATATATACTGTGTATTTACTATTCAGTTGGTTTTCATCACGAATTCTTTCACCAACTAACAAAATGTCTATTAATAATAATAATGGAATGGACAAAAAAATTGATTTGAAAGTACTAGTTATACTAGATTTTGATAAAAAACAGTAAATTACATCTATAATAATAGATAAGAGTAACTACATGAATGATAAGAAAGTAAAAACTTATTTTACTATATTTTATGGGGTTAGATACTGCAGTTTTGCTTTTTTTACTTACATAAAGCTAAATAGACAATAAAATAATATATATATATATATATATGTGTATATTATAGATAGTAACTAAATGAATGATAAAGAAAGTAAAACCTTAATTTATTACTCCCTCCGTTTCGTTTTAGTTGTCGTTCTAGGTTTTTACACGCAGATTAAGAAACCATTTAATTTTACATATTCTCTAGATAAAAACACAATTACCTATACACTTAACCACATTTCAACCAATAGAAAAATAGAATAACAGATAAAACTAATAAATTTTGCATTGAAATTATAAAACGACACTTATTTTGAAACAAAAAAATTTCTCTACAACGACAACTAAATCGAAACGGAGATAGTATACTTTATTGGGTTGGATACCGCAGTTTTGCTTTATTTAGTTTACATAAAGCTACTTAGACAATGAACTTATTATAGGCAAATTTTTTAAATATATTTTTAAAAATTTTTGTCACAAAAATAGATCTCAAAGAAAAAAATAACCAAAATAACTATTTTTATCTTTTTAAAAATTAACATTTTTTTTTAATTTTAAGTATCATTTCTAAAAATCCACCTCATAACTCTAAGCCCTAACTCTAAATTAGTTAACTCAAGAGTATAAATGTATATTTACAACATTTAATAAAAATTATTTTGATAATTTTTTTCTTCAAAGTTATTTTGATAATAAAACTTTTTTAGATTTATCTTAAGGTATTTTTCTTTTTTATATATAATATATAATAGTAACAAACTATATGACATATACAAATTATATATAAAATAATAAGTTATATGTTTATGTAAAGTGTATTAAATATTTATTCATCAATAACTTTCCATTTTATATGGTAAATATTATTGAATGAAAAATATTAAACTAGCGTACCTATATGTGTGAAGAAAACATTTTTTGTGCTTACATTTTATAGGTGATAATGTTTTCTCAACGTATTTTCTGTTAAAAGGCTTTCAATTCAACATGTTACATGCATACAAATATATGATTTTGAATTAGTAAATGATAATATAAATATTTAGTTTCAAGAATCATAATATCTATAAGAATACATTTACCAGTAACAAACTAATATTCAAATAATTTGAGTAGTTTTATAATGTTACGATTTCTAAAATATGATAAACCTTATTAAAAATTAAATGGGTTTGATTAAAATATTTGAAAAAAATAATCTATCAAAAAATGATTTGTTATATTGTGTAAATAAAAAAAATATAATAGATTCACATATTAATAAACAAGTTTCTTCTGTCATTTGAGTAATGCAGTGGCAAATAAGGATGGACTGAGAGCAGGTCTGGAAGTCCATAGACAGTAAGTGGTCATTACTGGTTCAGAATATTGCCAGGTCACATTTTCCTCTCAAGAGGGGTTTCCCTCTCGTGTAAAATCTATTGTTTATTATTGAACCAACAAAAAGTTATTTGTCAGTGATATATATACATAGTCAATTTTCTATTTGGTTTTCATTTCTAATAACGACGAAAAGTTATGAAATCAGCAATCAAAATTTAAATGTGAATAAGTTAAACTTTAGAGAAACTGCAGAAAAAAATATGTGAGATCGATCTGTGAATAATTTAAAAAAAATATATTTTTATTTCTATGTCTTCTGCTACTTTGTCACTTATTTTGATTTCACATTTCTGTAAAATATAAACACCAATTATTTCTTGGTTATAACTTTAACCCTTTTTGGATTGTACTTAATTACTCAAATAATGAATGGTTTTCGGCATAAAAAATAATCTAGAGAAAGCCCTAGCTCTAATCAAGGCGGTTCGACGACGAATTTTGAAGGAAGCTTCTGATCACGGGATCCATCTGATCTATGATCTCCTTTGATCACGGTAACCACGAGATCTTTGTCTCTTGCACCATCTCCCGCTGTTCGTCATCTGTCATCACCAACAATCTCTAGGTTCTCTCTTGAGATCGCCATTGATACCATCGAGGATCCACACCGCTATTGTCGCCATCGCTTGTCCGGCTTCGTAGACGATCACACTGCTCTCGTCGAGTCACATCGGCATCGCTATCGTCGCGAATCTCGGACATCGATGTCGTTCTCGTCAATTCACTTCCACGAAAGTCTTCTCAACTTTTACATTAAATCTACTTACAGTTGGTGGAAGTCTGCGTAGGTTACTTTTGCAATAGACTATATTTGACTTTAATTGAGAAGACTTTCAAGGAAGTATTATGCTGGAAGACTTTCACGTAAGTCTTCCATCGAAAAATTTACATGGAAGTCTTCCAATTTAAACTAAATGTTTCAGTTTAAATTTTCAATTGCAAAAGTACTTACGCAGACTTTCACCGACAGTAAGCAGACTTAATGTAAAATTTGAGAAGACTTTCGTTGGAAGACTTACCGAAAAATCTTTTGTAGAAAGTCAAATTTCTTTTTTGAGTATATAATAGATTCTAAATAATAATAATCAATGACTTAATTAGGCCTTTCATTTTGAATATAAGAATCATGATCGATTTACTTACTCATTTTTTGGTTATATTGAGTTTTATTATTGGTCTAAAATGAACCATAAATAGTTTTGTTCTAATTAGGTTAAAAATTAATTCATCAATGTTGCATTTATTTTAGTTTTAAGTTTTAGATTTGAAAACAGACATCTGGTTTGCTTATTCATTATTTGATCGATTCAATTACATTTTAGGTATATGAGATAACCTTTATTCATCTCATTTGAAGCATAATTGTTTTCATGAATCTAAATAGGCTAAAATCAGATTAACTTTGCTAGTTGCATTTAATTTGGTTTATTGTCTTAGATTCATAATATATTTTCATCAAATTAAGTATAATTTCTTACATGTTATTTTGAGAAACAAGTAAAAAATATTGTCTGTTTGGAGTTGCATAAGTGAATATAATCGGTAATATTTTCAAATTTTATGCATGTATATAAATATTTATGACTAAACTACATCGCAATAATTTGTTACTATTTTTGTTTTCACTTGTTCATTAGTTTTTAGTCATTTTTAATTTATATATATAAAAAGTAAATATATGATTATTCTAAGTAATAATATATCACTGACTCAATTTTTCCTCTGATTTTGAGCAAAAAATTTAGGATCGATTCACTTACTCATTATTTAGTTATATTATGTTTTATATATTCCTCAAAAATTAACTACAATGTTTTTTTTGTTCTAGTTAGGTTAACAATTGTTTTTTTTTCATTTACTTTAGTTTCATTTTTTGATTTTAAATTATATTATTATTTTAAAGACAAATACCCGTTTTATTTTTGTGAAACAATTTTGATGTATAATATATATATATTTAAAAGTTTATATTTATTTCCTTTATTAATGTTGTTTAATTAAATTATGAAGAAAAATAAAGTAAATTGGTTAACTATAATTATGTAGACATTCCCTTTTATTATTTATGTTGGTTTTGTAAAAATTTAAAAGAAAAGGAAGTTAAAACTAAAAACCCACCTAAATTTTATTAAGAAAAATATAAATAAAATAATTATAATAATGGAAATTCTGTTTATTTAAAATTCATTAAGGTTAACTTTGTAATTGACTATTATAAGAAGGGGGAATTTTAATTTTACCTCAATTTTTGATATCTCTTTTTAAATTTTCTTAAAGAATACTATTTTCATAAATACCTTAAATTTGTGATTAAAGGATAATCCTCTTAAATATTTAAAAATAATTTATAAAATATTTAAAATTTTATAAACCTAATCACACCTTCTAAATACTAAACCTAAGCAATAATCAATAAATCTCAAACTCAAATGCTATTATATTTTTGATTAAATGGATTTTTGAAAAGTGATAGCCGACTTATTGTATTTCAATCAATTTCTCTTATAAGAACTAGGTAAAAAACCCGAGCGATATCGCATGGAAACTCATTTTGTAAGAAAATATATCACATTTTATGTAATTGCTTTTGGAAAAATCCACGTGTTACAAAATTATCTTGTATGCAGCTATATTCTTTTACTGACAATCCTAAAAACTATATTTTATTTATAGATTGGTTGTTATAAAATTACAAGTATGTCAAAACCAAATAAAATATATGTCTTATTTATTATCTGTTAAGTAAGATATTTATAAATTTTGAAAATAACTGAATATTTGAAACTAATTAAAAAAGTAAACACATTCCAATCTAATCATTTACTAATTAATAAAGTAACTTATTACGACAACTCGAATATTCATGATTTATTTTTAACTATGTAAGACGTATGTGTTCAAAAACATGATTACTTGTTAACTTTACAGGATCTTATTTCTTCACATATTTTTTTTAACATATCATATATACATTCTTATTTTCTTCTTTCTTATTTGTATCTTCTAAAGAAAGTCTTTTAAAAGAACTATATGATTATAAATTAATAAGGAGGTTTTGGTATAACAATACTCATTTATAATATTTCCTTGAATTTCTAAAAGAATTCTTATAAAACACCAATCTTATAACATTAAAATAACAAAATAATTAAATAAAAACAAGTAAATTGATCAATTATAGATTTGCCTTATTGAAACCATTAAGGTTTTTATTGGATCTTTAACTAATATTTTGAAGTCGAGGTGAATGTGAAATATAAATACTCTAGAAATCTATTGATGTCTTGTAATTAAACACACTTATTTCAAGGTTTATAGTTATCGATTTCTCAATCAAATTTACAAGCATAAGTTAAGATATAACAATAATACAATCACTGCAAACAAAACATATATCATTTGATAATAGAAGCTCTTTATGTTCATATGTGTTTCTTGAAATTTTTTTGAATATATTTAACACCGAACCTCTCCATCTTCTAATCTATTTGTGATAGTAGTGATTTTTCAATGTTCACAACTCCTTCTATAGATGACTAAAGATCACAAGGGCTGATAATCTAAATATTAAAATAGTTAGTTAAGGGTTGCAATGGTTAATAACAAAAGTTGAAATAGTTTATCACCTGATACTATAGTCACCACAAATTGCAATGATTCATCACCAAAATTATATTCACAAATAGTTGAAATGTTTCATCTAATCAGATGGAACTATTGCACTATAAATTACAATGACTCACTTAAACGTTTACATAATTTCACTTTAATCGCTAACAATCATCTTTCATTTACGTGTAATAAGTGATTCACTAAATAAATAACACATATATCTAACTCATACATAAATGAAAATGTTTTAACCAGTACAATGCTCAGGAATGAAAAGATATACATTTAGACATTTTGACAACTTTTAACCTCATACAATTATTAGGATGAAGAAACAAATTGTTAGGATAAAAAGGACATATATTTAAACATTATGACTATGGAAAAACACGGCGTATGATGATTCGATTTGTGCATATATAAAAACATAACTATAAACATTTTGACAAACCACTTGAAAATAGAAACAGTTTTTATAATCAAGACACAAACTAAAAGTAACTCCTAAAAAACCTTCACAATTTATAGAATAAGACATATCATCAGACATTTTAAAACCTCTAAAAACCAATTCGATTTTAATAATAAAAATACACATCATTAAGAAAGACATAAAAAAATCTTTTGGAAAAATATAATATTTTTGATAAAAAGACACATTCTACATCATTTTCACACCTTCTTAAAAATGGGAGAGAATTTAAAATTAATTATAATGGTATAACTAAGAAGAGCTATCCCTAACCATTTATCAATTCATGTAATTTTATCTTTTAAAAAAAACTCAAAATATCAAAAGGTACAAATCAAATGTTGCATTGCATTTTTAAGATTAAAATATACATCATTACGAAATATACATTTTAAGCCTTTTGATAATTTTTTTAACAGATGCAATTCTTAAAATGAAAGGACACATCCTTATACATTTTAATAACATTTTTAAAATTAATGCAACTCTTAAAATGAAAAGATAACATGTTCAGATAAAAAGAAAGGATAAATCTCTCGATAGATTTTTTTTGAAATTTTTAATATTTTTTTTTTTTAATTTTAAAACTCACCTCCAAAATTCACGCAATAACTTTAAACTATAAGTCTAGATTAATTAATCCGAAGGGTAAATATATATTTATACACTTTAATAAAATCTATTTAGTTATTATTTTTTCCTTAAATGTTATTTTTGGAATAGAAAACTCTTTTACGTATATTTTATGTTATTTCTCAAAAAAATGTATTTATATATTTTGGGAACATGAAAATGAAAAGACACAACCCTTCAAATTAATTTAAATTCTTATTATTAATCGAATAAGTTTCATTAAATGACCAATAAGTTTTAAAGTGATTTTAATCGAAAGAGCTTTCGTCGTCCTTCGCCACTATCCTCTCGATCTTTCCAGACTCTGGTGTTGTAATTAATCATCTAAACAGATCTCTTGTTTATAAAGTGACAAAAAGTAATTAATTAATTGGCTTTGAAATATTTCGATCTCCTTTCTCGTGACGCTCTTTGAGCAGTAGTTAATTCGTTTTGAGAAAATGAAGTTTGGAGAAGAGGAGTGGTTCCAAGAAAAATGTCGTTCTGTTGAGTATAAGAAACTAAAGAAAGTGCTCAAAGAATGCAAGACATGTTACTCCACAAGATCGGATGATGAACAGATCACCTCATCGGCTACTTTTTGGTCTGATTCATGTCCTTGTATGTATAACTTCTCTCCCATTTCGCTTTCTTCTTCACCTTTCTACATTTGTTACAAAATCGTAAGAACACTAATAGATACTGAGGAACGAGCAGTGTTCACGCCTATTCTCTACTCCTTTTGATCAACATGAGCATATGGAAAAGATATGAAAAGAATATGATCAATCAATTAGTTACACATGGTTTTGAGTTGAAATGCCATGTTACCTACATTGTATCATAGAGTAGAGTTGATCGCCCCCGATGACTATTCAAGATGTATTATATAGATGATGATGGGTTGCTTTTACTTTTATTTCATCCTAATATGCCACGTAGTTACAAAGTTAAATTCAAAATAGTGCTTATGTTTTAATAGTACTAGGATGTAGACCCCCGCGAAATCGCGGGGGTAAGTTAATATTAAGTTTTTAATAACAATTTTAAATAATAACATATTAATTATTTTAAAATAAAAATAGATAATTATTTTAAAAATATATATAATTGATATAGTTAAAATAAAAACATTAAAGATGAAATTTTTTTATAGAACTTTATTATAAATAAAATATATTGAAAATATTAATGTCAAAGGGATGAAACACTTAAAAATATTAAAATTTTAATATTATTTTTAAAAGTATTATATATATATATTAAATGTTTAAAACAAACATGATAATATATGAATGATTTTTTTCTAAATATATAATTGATATAGTTAAAAAGATAATTAAAACATTTATGCTAAAATGATGTAATCCTTCAGAATTATAAGGTTTACTAACCAATATTCAATTTTTAATATTATTTTCAAAATGATTTTATATAAAATTTTAAAACAAAGAAGGTTCATATATTTGTTAACTTATGTATTTTTCTATCGTGAAATGATTAAGTGCAAATGTACAATGGTTAATTTTCTTAAAATATACAACTCTTTAACGAATGAACATGTTTTCATTTTAATTGTTTTAATATTTTAAAAAAATATTATGAAAGAGTTCAATGTTACGTTTCTTAAAATATACAATTTTTTGGTTATAAAAAATATTCAAGAAAATGTATAATGGTTAAGTTTCACAAAAGATGCAACTCTTTAAAGAATGAATGCTTGTTAAGTGAAACTATGATGTTATACTCGAGTTTTTAAATGAATTTTAACCGTTAGATTAGCGATTTTGAACAAACTCAACCGTTAGATATTAATTTTTTTATAATAAATTGATGACGTTCATGGTTAAAAAAAATATGTATTTTAAGATTATAGGAGATAGACACATCATATACTAAAACAATTAAATGATGTCAGTTAAAAATGTTATTTTGAACTTTTTCTAATAAAAATGATGATGTCAGTGGAAAACAAAATAAGTTTGCTATTAGATTGTTGTTTAGTTGGGTTTTGATCCGAAGATGTGTGAATTATAAAATTGGATAATGATTAAAATCGAACATAATATCATTTTCCGTTAAGAGTATTTCAACCTTATTCCAAACCTTGGATTACACGAAATCTCTTTTTATGATGAGATAATCAAAATTTCACTCTTCTTTTAGACTAAGATACCAGAGAAACAAAATAAGATTTATTGTTTATATCCTTTCTTCAAAGATCTTGGATGATCTTTGAACAATGAATTTTTGTCATTCTCTAACTAACTATTGATTTCTATTTTTATCTATTTGTCAATCCTACACCTCCTTATATAGAGAACTAAAAGTTACAACCAACAGTTGCAATGGTTAACAAAGAGTTCTAATGGTTAACACTAATAGTTCCAAAAGTTAATCAAGAGTTGCAATTGTTAAAGTCAATAGTTGCAACCGTTAGCAAAAGTTGCAATCATTCAAACGTTTTTGGTGATATTATATCTGCGCCTTTTGGTGATGACACATTCACACTCTTTCAGTGACCTACGTTCGCACCCCGTCGACACGATTTGTTCACACTTTTTTGGTCATAACACATTCACACCTCTTCGGTCACGACACGTTCGCACCTCTTTGGTCACGATATGTTTGTACCTCTTCAGCCACAACAAGCTCGCACCTCTTTGTCCAAGACACGCTCGTACCCCGTCGGTCACGACATGTGCGCACCCTTTCGGTCATAACACATTCGCACATATTCGATCACGATACATTCACACTCCTTTGGTCATGATCGTTCTCACATATTCGGTCACGACACGTTCATACCTTTTGGGTCACGACATGTTCGTATCTCATTCAAGATACATCATTTATCAACTAAAAGAAGAATGTGAAAGGGTGTGTTGTTTAAAAATAAAAAATATATCTAAAAGGATATATCGTTCAACAATTAAAAGAGGTATGTGAAAGAGCACGTTGTTTGTACCTCTTCAGTCACGACAAATTCACACATATTTGATTACGACACATTCGCACATCTTTGGTCATGACACGTTCGCACTTTTTAGGTCACAGCTTGTTTGCACCTCTTAGTTTACGACTTGTTGACACCTCTTCGGACATGATACACTCGCACCTTTTCGAAAAATACACACTCTTACCACGTCGGTCACAACACATTCACACCTCTTCTGTCACGACATGTTCGCACCCCTTCGGTCATAACCCATTTACACCTCTTTGATCACGATACGTTCACATCCCTTCAGTCATGACCCCTTCGCACATCTTTTCGGTCATGGCATATTCGTATCTCATTCATGATACAATATTCATCAACTAAAAGAAGCATATAAAAGGGTGTGTTGTTTAAAAATTAAAATAGCATCTGAATAGATATATCGTTCAACAATTAAAAGAGGCATGTGAAAGAACACGTTGTTCGCACCTCTTTGGTCACAATACGTTCGCACCACTTTGGTCACGATACGTTCGCACCACTTTGGTCACGACACGTTCGCACCTCTTCGGTCACGACACGTTCGCACCTCTTCGGTCACGACACGTTCGCACCTCTTCGGTCACGACACGTTCGCACCTCTTCGGTCACGACACGTTCGCACCTCTTCGGCCACGACACGTTCGCACCTCTTCGGTCACGACACGTTCGCACCTCTTCGGTCACGACACGTTCGCACCTCTTCGGTCACGACATGTTCGCACCTCTTCAGCCCTAATACACTCACACCTCTTAGGACAAGACACGCTCGTACGCTATCGGTTACATCACGTTCGCACCCCTTCGGTCACAACCCATTCGCACCTCTTCAATCACGATACATCCGCACCCCTTCGATCATGACATGTTTGCACATCTTTGGTCACGACACGTTCGTACCTTTTGGGTCACGACATGTTCGTATCTTATTCAAGACATCGTTCATCAACTAAAAGAGGCATGTGAAAGGGTGTGTTGTTTAAAAATTAAAAATGCATCTGAAAGGATATATAGTTCAACAATTAAAAGAGAGGCATGTGAAAGACACATTGTTCGCAACTCTTCGGTCACGACACATTAACACCTCTTCGGTTACAACACCTTCGCACCTCTTAGGTCACAACATGTTCGTACCTCTTCGGTCAAGACACACTTGCACCTCTTTGGCCAAGACATGCTCGAACCTCGTCGATCATGACACTTTCGCACCTCTTCGGTCACGACACGTCCGCACCCCTTCGTTCACAACCCATTTGCACCTCTTCGATCATGCTATGTTCGCACCCTTTCGGTCATGACTCATTCACACATCTTCAGTCATGACACGTTCGTACCTTTTGGGTCACGACATTCTCGTATCTCATTCAATATATACCATTCATCAACTAAAAAACATTTGAAATGATATACTGTTTTGAAATAATGTATCTAAAAGGATATATCTTTCGACAATTAAAAGAGGCATGTGAAAGAGCACGTTGTTCACACCTCTTATCCAACTGCTATTAAATAATGGAAACACAAAAATACAAACATATATGGAAGTTGACGAGAAAGAGTAGTTAGTCGGTTATTATCATTTTTTCTCCTATTGACAAATGACATATTTTCATAAATAAGTTTATAATTAATAGTTCTTTAATTTTTTTATAAAAAAATATTTGAATAGTTTCTAAAAAGGGTTGTGTCTTTTGAAAGGTCGTGTCTTTTGAAAGAATTGTGTCTTTTAAAAGAGTTGTGTCTTTTGATGTTTCTTAACCATTTTTCTGTTTTCTTATAAAGAGTTGTGTCTTTTGATGTTTCTTAACCATTTTTTCTGTTTTTTATAAAGAGTTGTGTTTTTTAGTGTACATAAATTTGTTAATTTTATTTTTATTTTTTAAAGAGTTGTTTCTTTTGATGTTTAACAAAAACGAAAGGGTTGTCTTTTACTGTTCTTTTTTTTTTTAAAAAAAGAGTTGTGTTTTTGGTATGTTAAGACACACCTTTTAGATTAGCAACTGATGACATCATACGTTCAAACAAAACTAAAGTTTAACCGTTAGATTGTATAAGAAAGTAATTTCTGACCGTTGGATTGAAATCATTTGTCCTATAAAAATTGATGACATCATTGATGACCAAAATTCATAAATAATAATTAATAGTTCTTTAATTTTTTTTTTTAAAAAAATATGTGAATGGTTTAAGAGTTGTCTTTTGAAAGGTTGTGTCTTTTGAAAAAGTTGCGTCTTTTGAAAGAATTGTGTCTTTTGATGTTTCTTAACGAGGGAATGACTTTGTTTTCTGTTTTTATAAAGAGTTGTGTTTTTTAATGTACATAAATTTGTTAAATTTTTTTTATTTTTGTAAAGAGTTGTATCTTTTGATGTTTAATAAAAACGAAAGGGTTATGTCTTTTGGTGTTTTTTTTAAAAAGAGTTGTGTCTTTTGGTTTGTTAAGACACACATTTTAGATTAGCAACTGATGACATCATACGTTTAAATGAAACTAAAGCTTAACCGTTAGATTGTATAAGAAAGTAATTTTTGACCGTTGGATTAAAATCTTTTTTTCCTATAAAAAAATGATGACATCATTGATGACCAAAAATTGGTTTGCTATTATATATATATATATATATATTGATTGATTGATGGGATGATTGATGTTTGAGGTTTGAAGTTCTTGTTGAGGACCTAAACACTGAAAACAAAGATTAAGTTTTAAATTTTGTAGAAGAATTATGCCGGTTTCTTTAATATTATAAATAGTAACTAGCTGCAGATTCTAGATATTAGTTCGAGCTTTGATGAAAGAAAGAAGGCTATGGTTAATAGGCCTCAACATTTTGCCTCAACCCGAAAATTTAAACCGAAATTGATCCAAAAAAAATTATTTAGACAGGTACGGGTAATACCATTTAATGCCACTAGGTCTTGTTATAGAGGATCCATGGATTTGGACCCGACCCGACTCAAATCTGAGTCCGATGGGGTATCCGAAATACAAATTTTAGTATATGTTAAGTATATATAAGTATTTCAATATATTTTTGGTATTGCATATACTTTTTAAGTATCAGGTTTGAGTTTTAAAGTATAGTTTTAGATTTCAAATAAAATAGTAGATTTTCAAAAATATAATTCAGTTAATTATATAAAATTTTAGGTATTTTTTATCTTTCTCGTCATATTTTAAGTAAAATTTTGGATATTTTTAGGTATTTAAATATTTTTAGGTATTTTGCGTTTTGGATATTTATTTGTGCCAGACCCGAACGAATTGACATGAACCGACAAATTCTATTTACCTTATTGAGTCTAACTATCTAAGACCCGAACCGATCCAGACTCGACATGGCCCCAACTAAACTGGAACCGATAAATTTTAATTACCCTATTATGACTAAATATCTAAGATTCGAAGGACACAAACCCGATAAGACCCGATCCAAACCCAATCTGAGGATCCGAATGGCGAGGCCTAATGGTTAATGTACTTATGACCTATTCATAAGAATACTCCTTTTTCAAAATCATATACTTCGACAAAAGTTCACCATGAATGTACCTCATAGTGATAGTTCACCCAAGGAACAGACATTTGAAACTATATTATTATTTTAAAGACAAATACCCGTTTTACTTCTGTGAACCAAATTTTTATGTATAAAACCTATATATTATAAAATTTATATTTATTTCTTTATTATTTATGTTGTTTAATTAAATTATGAAGAAAAATTAAATTAAATTCATTATATATAATTATGTAGACATTCCCTATTATTATTTATGTTGGTTCTGTAAAAACTTAAAAGAAAAGGAAGTTAGAATTAAAAACCCAATTAAATTTTATTAAGAAAAAGATAAATAAAAATAACTTTTACAATGGGAATTTTGTTTAATTTATAATTCATTGAGGTTAACTTTGTAATTGTCTATTATAAGAAGGAAGAATTTCAATTTTACCACAACATTGATATCACTTTTAAAATATTCTTAGAGGATACTATTTTTCATAAATACATTAAATTTGTGATTAAAGACTATCCTCTTAAATGTTTAAATATAATTTATAAAATATTTATAAAAGCTTATGAACCTAATCACACCTTCTAAATACAAAACCCTAAGCAACAATCATTAAATCCTAAACTCAAATGTTATTATATTTTTGATTGAGTATATTTTTGAAAAGTGGTAGCCAACTTATTGTATTTCAAACAATTTTTCTTATAAGGATTAATTCAAAGATGATAGGTAAGAAACTGAATTTTCAAACAATATCATTAAATTGTATTATTTTCTCATGTTTTTGATCTAGAAATGATGACGTAAATAAGCTTAATGAAATCCTATAAATTTTAATGACATATTTCTTATTATGCTATGTAGCTACAAAGTTAAATTCAAAATAGTACTTATGTTTTAATAGTATTTTGATTGATTGATGGGTTGACAAAAAAAGATTGATTGATGGGTTGACAAAAAAAAATTCATTGATGGGATGATTGATGTTCTGTAGGACCATGATTTCTATAATATGGTAAACTGAATAATTTGTTTATATAATGATAAAATTATAACTAAAATATACAATATTTGATACCAAATTATGATGGACAAAGAACGATTTCGTGTGGAGGCCAGACACTTTTTCCTTAATTCTTTAATTGCACGTAGTGTGACGGTGTTTATGCAATCAAAATCCCAGGATACAACCACACTTCGAGTATTCCGCATCACTCAGAATAGAAGTTAACGAACCTACTTTTGTGTTGTACTGTTAGACACAAAAAAAAAATACTAGCATAACTATTCTAAGTGGGAGAGAGTAAACTAATGTTGTCGAATGTGTGTTTTTTTCTATAATGCTAACAAGCCATTTTATAGAAAAATAATGAGAAGCACAAAGTTTCATTTTCAACAAAGAAATTAAACCTCCATGATGCACTAATAGAGAGTTTAATTCTTGTCAATTAATATGTGAATTTATTCCACATTTTGACCAAGAAATTAAAGAGTAAAATTATTATTGTTTGACCAAATAAAACAAATAATATATATACTTTAAAATGAATTTGTTTTTTTTTTATATTTTATCAATATAAAAGGTCAATATATATTTGATTTATAAGATTAAGTTAATGAACATGTAGTCCAACTAACAAATCAAAACTCAAATCCAACCAAATATCCAATGTGTGTATTAACAAGTTTGTCAAATCACACACATTATACCTCAATTTCTCATTCAAATAAAACTCATTTTTGACATATGAATGCACTATTCATAATGTTCAAAAAATAGTTCCAACATGTTTGAGGTTTGAAGTTCTTCTTGAGGACCTAAACACCAAAAACAAAGATTATGGCAATGTCCGAAATTAAAGGTTGCTTTTTCCCTAAGTATGTGGAGAACAAGTCAACAACACTGGAAAACTAATCGCAGCGATCGTAATAACAATCGTAACAACCAATTCAGTTGACACTGTTTTTTCAAGTGATAGGATCAACACCGGCAACATCCATTAAAATTGTCGTTGCGTTAGTGATGTATTTTCCTCTGGTTAAATTTTTTTCTCCATCAACATTTGATTTCATGTCGCTCAATATGGTCGTGGCGACTCCTTGCCAAACATGGCTTAAGTTTTAAATTATGTAGAAGAATTATGCCGGTTTCTTAAATATTTATAAATAGTAACTAGCTGCAGATTCTAGATATTAGCTTGAGCTTTGAAGAAAGAAAAAAGGCTATGGTTAATAGGCCTCGGCATTTTACCCGGACCCAAAAATTCTAACTCGAATGGATCTGAAAATTTGATTCAAATAGGGTACGGATAATGCCATTTTACTCCACTAGTCTTGTTATGGAGGATCCGTGAGTTTTGGACCCGACACGACTTAAACCCGAAATCCGATGGGGTATCCGAAATATCTGAAACTTTTAGTATATGCTAAGTATATATGGGTATTCAGTATATTTTTGGTATTACATATATTTTTTAAGTATCAGGTTTGAGTTTTCAAGTATAGCTTTGGATTTCGAATAATCTTTAGATTTTCAAAAATATAATTCGCTTAATTAGATAAAATTTTAGGTATTTTTCATGTTTCGGGTCATATTTTAGTTAAAATTTTGAATATTTACGGGTATTTAAATATTTACAGGTATTTAAATATTTACAGGTACTTTGGTGTTTTGGATATTTTTTGCGCCAGACCCGAACGAACTTGACCTTAACCTGACATGACACGAATCGAACCCTAATCGACAAATTTTATTTATCTTATTGAGTTTTACTATCTACGATCCGAACGGATCTAGACTCGACATGGCCCGAACCGAACTTGAACCAATAAATTTTAATTATCCTATTGGGTCTAAATATCTAAGATCCGAATAACACAAACCTGACAAGACACACACTACAGGAAAACATCAATATACTGAGGGAAATTCCGAGGGAAAATGAGTTCCTCGGAATATTCAGAGGAAATTCTGAGGCAATTCCGAGGACCCAAAAATTCCGTGGTTCCTCGGAATTTCCTCGGAATATACCGACGAAATTCCGAGGAAGCGCAGATCCGTCGGAAAATTCTGAGGCCATTCCGAGGAAACTTCGTTCCTCGGAAAAAACCGACGAAAATCCGAGGATATATTATAGCCGTTAGATAGCCGTTGGGGGATTTGACTAAATTCCGAGGAAATTCTGAGGAACTAGCCGTTGCCGTCGGAATTTCCTCGGAAATTCCTCGGAATTGTCGGCAGATTTCATCTATAAATACTACCACCCCTCATCCTTTTCATTCACCCCATATCTTCATCCTCTCACATACTATATTCACACACGAATTTGATTGAAAAATTCATGTCTTCTTCTAACTATTATCGTTCTTGGATCGATTGACCTCATTTGGATCCTAACACGAGATTGCTCACGGAAGAACACCAAAGAGGTCTAAGCGAATTCATGGCGAAAGTTCAACAACTACCGGAAGCAAAAACGGGTATGTTAAGATGTCCTTGTAAAAATAAAAATGTTATAAAAGAGTTAGATGTTTGGACTCATCTATATTTGAGAGGGTTTACACGAAGTTATAAAATTTGGTATCATCATGGGGAAACTGATTATGAATATGGTAGTACTAGCGAACCTCAGACTGCGGATAGGTTAGAAGAACCAATTAGAACGGGTGTAGATTATGGTATAGGTACTGAGCAGATGGTAAATGATCATTTTAGAGGGGAAGATTTACCCAATGCAGAAGCTAGGAGATTTTATGATATGTTGGATGCTGGAAAGCAACCTTTGTACGAAGGCTGCAGAGATGGTCATTCAGCTTTATCATCGGCAACAAGACTGATGGGCATTAAAACAGATTATAATTTGGCTGAAGACTGTGTGGATGCGATTGCTGATTTTGTAAAAGGTATTCTACCTGAGGATAATGTAGCCCCTGATTCATACTACGAGGTTCAGAAACTGGTAGCTGATCTTGGTTTATCTTATCAGGTAATAGATGTATGCATGGATAACTGCATGATTTATTGGAGGGCGGATGAGCAGCGGGTTACATGCAAATTTTGTGGGAAGGCTCGTTATAAAGATACCAGTGGAAGAGTTCCAGTGCCATATAAAAGGATGTGGTATTTGCCTTTGACGGAAAGGTTGCAGAGGTTGTATCAATCTGAATGCACAATACAACTTACCGCCAAACTTGTCCATTTGGGAAGCATGAGAGACAGTATTCTCTATGGCCAGTCATTCTTACACCATACAACTTACCGCCAAACTTGTCCTTGCGTCGAGAGTTTTTGTTTCTCTCCATTCTCGTTCCCGGGCCAGAGCATCCTAAGAGATCACTTGATGTGTTTCTTCAGCCACTAATATATGAGTTGCAACAACTATGGGCTCAAGGTGCTGAAACATACGATGTTTCGTGGAAAGAAAATTTTCAAATGTGGCCAGTACTTATGTGGACAATAAGTGATTTTCCAGCATATGGTATGTTATCTGGATGGACAACGCATGGAAGACTATCATGTCCATATTGTCAAGATAACACTGATGCTTTCCAACTAAAACACGGAAGGAAAACGTGTTGGTTTGACTGTCACAGGAGATTCCTACCACCCGATCATCCATATCGTAGGAGTAGGAATTTGTTTACGAAGAACAAGAGGGTGTTTGACAGTCCACCTGAAGAAGTAAGTGGCATCAAATTGAAGGAACAACTAAGATATTCTGGTGCAGACAGAACGCCAGACGTGGGTGGAAATGGACATGAACCGAGTTATGGTGTAGGGGAACATCATAATTGGCATAAGAAGAGTATCTTCTGGGATTTGCCTTATTGGGAAACTCATTTGTTACAGCACTTTTTAGATGTTATGCAAATTGAGAAGAACTTTTTTGACAATCTCATGAACACGATCCTTAACGTTCAAGGTAAAACGAAGGATAATTTGAAGTCGAGGCTGGATTTAGTTGATATATGTGCTCGTTCAGAACTTCATGTTGATGAGAATGGTAGGGCTCCTTTTCCCATATACCGACTTGATGCGGCGGCCAAAGTTGCGTTCTTTGATTGGATTTCAAAAGATGTGGAATTTCCAGACGGTTACGCATCTAATTTGCGTAACTGTGTCGACAGAAACGAAGGGAAGTTTATCGGCTTGAAGACTCACGATTGCCATGTAATGATGCAGCGCCTCCTTCTGTTTGCCTTCAAGGAACTATTACCAAGGAATGTTCATGAAGCAATTGCAGGGATAAGTGTTTTTTTCCGCGATTTATGCACGAGATCAGTGACTCCTGAAGGTATTGAAAATTTGAAGACTAACATAGCCGTGATCAAGTGCAACCTTGAGAAGATATTTCCTCCTTCATTTTTTGATGTTATGGAGCATCTTGTTATTCACCTGCTAAGAGAATTGGAACTTGGTGGTCCTGTGCAGTATAGATGGATGTATCTGTATGAGCGGTATATGTTCCATCTGAAGAAGATGGTGAAAAATTTAAGTAGGGTGGAAGGTTCTATAGTGGCACAGATGATCAATGCAGAAACTTCAAACTTTGCCGAGTACTACTTTCCAGGAGATGTGCAGACCAAAAACAGAAAACCTGCTCGACATGACGATAGAGGCGAAAGGGCAACATATTATGTTACGGTTCCAGAAATCTTCACAGATGTTGGACGACTTAGCGGAAAAGCAAAGGACCGTTGCCTTACTGAGCAGGAACATAGTCATTTGCAAACATATTTGCTCACCAACTACGAAGATGTTCTTCCATATGAGAGGTAAATAAATTAGCTCACAAATTTATATTTTTACAAATTAAATTTAAATTTTAATTAATTACATTATTGTCATCTCATATATGTGTTGGATTTAATTTATTTATTAATCTATCTTTAGATTTATTTAACTTTTTTATATTTTTTTATTTTTTAAAAGGTCCCGAAGTCGATGAACGAGGCGGTCTGGAAGGACTTGTGTGAGCATTGGGAGAAAGACGAGACAGAAGCAACATTCGCAACCAACTCCACCAACCGCAAGAGCGATCGTGGCGGGAAGGGCATAGCCAAGCACAACTTGGGTGCCAGGAGTATTGCCACTCTCGGAGATATAATGGTAAGTTGAATCTCTTCTTTTTTTTAATTACTTAAGTATTTTTATGCCTTTAATCTGATTTATAATGTTTTTTTTTAACTTATGTTTTTTTCTAGGCGGAAGAAAATGATGGCGAGCCGGTTGATGAGTTCGCATTGTTGAGGAAGGCGCATACCAACAAGCATACCGGGGAGATTGATGATGGTCTTATGAAGGAGGTGGTAGACATGATCACCACTCTCAAGGACGACGAAGAATTTCGTCTATCCCAACTTCAAACCGAGATCGACTCCACTTCGACGCCCTCGGTATCCCTGTCCACAGCTCGAATCAACGAGATTGTTGAATCGGTAAGATGTTTTTATAAAAATTCAATTAATTTATTTTTTATTTTTATTTTATAATAATTTCTATTATTAAAATTTGTTTATTTTTTCTTTCAGTCGCTTCCAAAGAAGAAGGGACGTTTGGTCGGTTTGGGTCGTCGAGCCAAATCGGTTCCTCCTTCTACATCACAACCGCCTCCTGATCCGATGGTTATGGAGCAGCTGCAGGACAAGGATAACCGCATAGCTGCGTTGGAGGCGAAAATGGCGGAACAAGAAAAGGGATGGGAGGAAACGAGAAGGGTTAACGAGCGCATGATGGAGATGATGAGGAAGATGTACCCGAACGAGCAGTTTCCGTAGTTTTTTTTTCGAAAACTCTGAATGTTTTTTTTTTGAAAACTCTGAATTTTTTTTTTATTTGTACAACTCTAACTATTATCTAATATATTTTCAATTTGAAATTTTATTTTATATTTTCGAATTTTAATTAAAAATAAATTAATTTATAATTTTGCTAAAAAAATCATATTTTAGGAAATTCCGAGGAAGCCAGTTCGTCGGAATTTTTCGACGAACACGGCCTTCGGAAATTTCCGAGGACCACCTTTCGTCAGAAAATTCCGAGGACTCTAGTCCTCGGAAATTCCGACGGCCTTGTTCGTCGGAAAACTCCGACGACCGCTTTCGTCGGAATGTTGTCGTTGGAATTTTCTGACGAAAGGTGGTCGTCGGAAATTTCCGAGGAAAGTAGAGTTCCTCGGAAATTTCCGACGAAACGGCTTCCTCGGAAATTTCCGACGGAATATTCGGTCCTCGGAATTTCCTCAGAAATTTCCGAGGAAATTCCGAGGAAATGTGAAATTCCGAGGAGATATTTCCGACGACCAATGTCGTCGGTATGTCCACGGAATTCTTTAATTCCGACGACATACCGACGAATTTTTCCCTCAGAATCGCGATGCTTTCTTGTAGTGACAACCCGAACCCAATATGAGGATCCGAATGTTGAGGCCTAATGATTAATGTACTTATGACCTATTCATAATAATACTCCTTTTTCATAATCATATACTTCGACAAAAGTTCACCATGAATGTACCTCATAGTGATAGTTCACCCAAGGAACAGACATTTGAAAATCGTTGAAGAGAATAATTTATTCAAAGTTCTAAACTAAATTAGAAAAACAACAACCTACGTAAATAAAACAAAACAAGACCAACACAGATCCCACTAAACAGTAAAAGGTAGCCAGGATGCGAATCAGATATGCTGAAGCAGCTCGCCGGGAAGTCCACTCGGTGCCGGCGACGTTTATCAACAATGAACGCCATGAAAGTAGCAAACAGCATGGTTCCTATCATCAATGGTAATGCCAAGATGATAAAGTACCCTGTTATTTCCTCCACGTTATCATCTGGAGACGGGAATATAGTGTAGTATGATGCCAACATAGCAATACTTAAACCGGCCACTGAAACATAAATTAGCTTCCACATGGGGAGTCCAATTATAAGGACTACGATCACGTATAAAGATGATAAGAAGGCAAACCCGTTAAGACCAAAAAAGAATAAGGCATTTATGGGAAACATAGTCATCTTCCCAGCATTGTGATTCGCGTTACTTTCCTGCCAAAATCCGCCGGGAGGGCTAAGACCAGCCTGGTATGTTGTAGTTACTATCAATATAGCCACCACAAGTATTGCATCCCGGAGGTGGCTAGTGTTTACAGACCTCTCTCTAGTCAAGCTAAGATTGCTCAGCCCCAAGAGATTGTTCCGTTTCTCGATAAACGATAAATTATTGCTCAGGTATCCTGCAAGAGTAGTAGTGGAAGGACAAAGTAGTCTTTCTCTGACACTGTGGAGAAGTCTTCTTGCTTCAGGGAAACAAGGAGATTTGTGAGTTTGGAGAATGTCCATTGCGGTTTTGCCATTCAAGTTCTTGGCTTTTACACAAACGGTTCTACGCAGCAACTTCATTACCTGCGAAAATTGAGCACATATTCCCTCTGTTTCATATTAATTGTCACTTTAACTTTGTACACATGGATTAAAAAAATAATTAATTTTGCATATTTTCTATAAAAACACAATTACTTATACATCTAACCATATTTTAACCAATAGAAAAATAAATTACACTATAAAACTAATAATAGTTAAGAAACATACATATCCATTTTCATGGACTAATAATTAAGGTAAGAGAGACATTTTACCTCAGTCTGATTTATCGATGCAGCAATATGGAAGACTGTGTTACCATCTTCATCTTTCCAATCCAAGATCTCCTCTTTGTTTACTCTCTTAATCCATCCTAATAGAACCTTAAATGCCATCAACTGTTGACTTTTTACAGCAATGTGTACAGCTGTCTCACACTTAATTGTCAAGTCTTCTATGGAAGAAGGACAAGCAAACAAGAGCTCACTTAACAATTCTGCATCACCTGTCTGAACCACATGATGCAAAGGAGTAATCCCTCCTCTTCCCTTGATGTTGACTAACCTGTTGTTGATTGCCACTAACCCTCTCACAATTCGGCTGTGGTTGTTTTGTAGGGCTAAATGCATCGGGCTGAAACCTGATACATTTAGCTTTGAAGCAAGGGACGGCTTAAGAATCATCAACTCCATGGCAAAATGGGTTTGCCCTTTTTCAGCTGCAGTGTGTAGTGGCGTCTCACAAAACAGCACTTTATCAAAGTAACATAGAATGTTTGGATCTTCTGCTATCAACTCGTAGAGTCTTTCTATGTCCCCATCTTCAGCTGACTTCTTCAATTTCTCATAGATGTTTTCATCTTGAGTGGTCTTACTCGACTTCCCGTTCAGATTTGCATGTTGAGCTACCACATGTGATACTCTACTGACATCCACAACAATCGACATAACTTTACTAGTCACCCCAGGCTTCAGCTTCCTCCACAGTTATGTTTCTTTATTTTTTGCTCCTGCAACAGACACTTAAGTACAATATCCAAAGTCTCTAGTCAACGACCAGAGAGAACATACTTGTGTGTTTACACTGTGATCGAGAATGCATCATCATAGTCAAACTTGAGAAAAAAATCAAAAGACACTTTACAAAACGCATATGAAAAACATTTGATTATTATAATCTAAGCCCACTTATCTTCCTCACTAAAGACTAATTTGTTTATCATAAACACAGCCAACTCATTTTCCACGAAAATTAAAAAAATGTTATGTACAGATAGATACGCACTCTCAGTCAGTTTATATCAATTATAAAGCATATCTATTTGGAGTATCTTCTTATTGGATTTTCACAGTAAAATTATAGTGAAAACTTATACAAAAAAGGAGCATTTAAATTTCATGATACACCTTTTAGATATCCATTTTATACTTGACATCATATAATTGGCTTCATTAAAGAAAAAACTAAAACTGAATTATATAATGAAAAATTAAAAAAAAATAGTACTGTATTAAACACATGAGATATTTAAGAGTATTTCACCCAATCGAAATGCTCTCATAAGCTAACTTTTGAGGTGATTGAAACTTTTTTATTTCAATGATTAGATTAAATATTCATTGATGTTTCTAAACTCGGAGATTTTTAGAGTAATAAAACACGATTTACTAATAATTATGCAGATTAATGGAGAAAATGATAATATGAAACTTTTAACATGGTTAAATAAAATCGTCAAACATGGATTTTCATAAAGAGATTCATGGTAGTGCAAGTAGAACCGTCAAATTTTTATACGACATGTAGAATTATTAGTTTTAAAGTTATCAATGTACTTGTTCTCATAATGTGTATTAAAATAATACATAAATGTTAGAGAAAAGTTAGCTTTTTAGGTGAGTTGTATCCATTTTCTTACTCATGAAGGACTTTGTATCCATCTCCTTACTCACGAAGGACTTTGTAAAGTTTGTAGACCATCTATTTCTAAAATGGCAACTAGATGGATTAATGGCAATTCAGAACGAGTCATGAGACTTTCTCAAGTTAAAATGAGTTAGGTTCCACATCAGAGTAGTAGAACCCACGAAGTCTTTTGTCACTCTGATGAAAGCTTTCTAAGCATAAAGAGAATTGCCGCAAAAAGATATTAGAACTAGAAACCAGATATTACAAAAGAAATTATGAAGGCCAAAATTGAATAATTATGAACTCATGAATTATGAATAGCAGATATTTGCGTCCATACCAAGCACCAAAGAAGTGAACAGTCTTTTGACATATCATTAAATCTAATATTTGCTGATATGAACACATCTTCCCATGAGAGAATGCAACAAAGTAACTAGATTTTATAAATGAAACACAGAACAAATTCAGTCCTTTTATAATGCAGATTGGACTCTATTTTACTTGTAACTAGATTTTGACCGCGCTTGGAAAGCGCGGATTTTGATTTTTAGTATTTTTTTTAAATATATTTAAACCGACGGCTTTTAGATATTCTTAGATTCCTACAAACCTACTCGGACCTTGAATGATCCTACATCGTCCGTAAATTCATAATATCCGGATGTAAAACCATTTTAAACCCCAACATTCAGAAAAACTCAAATTATAGTCGATGGTTACTTAGATGACCATGTGTTCTGCATGGGTATTATTGTAAATTGTAATATATAACATATAATTGTGTTTGTTTTATATATTTTGTATATGTTTGAAGTTGTTCATATTGTATTATTGTTTGATCTATTAGAGAAGAAAATTTACGTAATATTCAGTTGGATCATATAAATACTATATTATTTTATATTTATGTTGAGATAAGAAAAAGTGTATAATTAACAAATTAATAAGGTTGTCTAAATTACCATAATTTTTATGTTTGTATATAATATATTTAAATTATAAGAAACATCTTTAAAATAATTAATGTAAAATATAGTTATTATAACAACCTGAAAAATATATATACATGTAAATGTATATGTATATTACATATTTAAGTGAACGATTACTTTTCTTTTAAAATAATTTTGTTTAATCACACACATTTATTTAATGATATATTTATGGACTTTCTATAAAAATTTGTATATACAAATGAAATATTATGGGCATTTATGTGAATGAAATTACTAAAAAGACATTAATGAAAGAATACTACTATCTTTGTTTCCAAACAAAACTCTTTTTAAAACCGTTATTCATGTTTTCAAACAGTACCAAAAGATAAAACTATATATCCTGTTTGTGTGTGTATATCTACTCTATTAATTTAGAGTCATATTTGAAAAATACCTTGGCATGCATTTTTTGGACTTATTGAAAAATGATGTGACTTATCTATTAACTAAGATTTCTATTATTTTTACATATCCTTAAATTAGCACATATTAAATACATATCTTATCTATACCTTAATACTCAATATACTTTTAAAAGTATCAACGTGTTACCTATTATTAGGACATGATAACCAAATAACTATTAATATTATAGACCTAAGCAATACTCTTTAAACGTATTACATTTTTCTTATGTGTTTCAAATTTATATTAGTTAAATTTGTAATCATCGTTAACCCATGAACTTTTCCTTGGTATAGCTTGAATATATGAACTCTAGGAATTGGTAATCATCTTTAGCCCATGAACTTCTGCATCAGTCTACAGCCATGTTACCTGCATTTTCACGTTTAAAACAAAGAACATAAATCAAACACTCCAACTAATGAAACATAATAAATACTTCAAACTATACTAGAATATAGTTCAAAATGACATACAAATATTTTTTAAACAGAAATTAGTGTATAATATTGTAGGTCCAAAATCAAATTATATTGTTTAAAAAGAGAAAATCTAAACAATTATAATTGATAACACCGAAAATTATGAAAATCCAAACAATTATAACAAAGATAGTTCCAATTTCGAATATAAACATAATCTACACAAAACAAATCCAAATCATGTTTAAATCTAAAGTAATAATTAATAACAATCTATTTTTTAAAATATTACGGAATATTCTCCCTTCTTTTAAGAATCCTCAAGCTACAACATACCTAACCATTAACACTATATACTACTCGATTGCATTTTTCTAATCACAACAACTCCTCATACATTCACATAAAATAACTTTCTAATGCTCTTCTCCCTTTTCCTTTGCCCAGTGCGGTAAAACCATACAAAGAAACTTGTAAATTTCATGTGAAACCTATTCATTTATGGACGACACAATAAGTGTATGATGTATAGTTTTGTATGGTTTAGTTATTGACTTATATAATATGTTTTGGTTATCATCGCCTAACTTTGAGAAATCTTCTTTATATTATTTTACAATGAACCAAAATTCATGCAAGTTCCAATAGTATTTTGCACCTAGAATACGATCCAAATTTACACTCAGTGTCTGGAGATCCATTGAGGATTCAGTGACTGCTGCCTCAGCGAAACTTGGTTCGCTGACCAACTTGGTTCGGTGGACTATTAACCAAAGAATAAATAATCCTTTTTTTATCTGTCCAAACAAAAAGAAAATTATTTAGTTTGCATCAACATTACTATTGTATAAATAGATGTTATTAGAATCCAATTAATCAATGTAACACATAAGGAAGTTTACTAAGATTTTTAGTATATTTGTCATAAAGTATTGTGACAATTTTTTTGTTGTCCGCATCTAATGGTTAAGACTTGACGGTTCTGTAGATTCCACTACGAACAATAAGCAAACATACTGATGAACAAATGTTAAAAAATGATGATACCACTGAACAATATAAACAATAATATTATAATGTTAGAACAATAAGCAATCATACAAAGATGCGTGTAAAACAAAGTCTACATGATCAATAACAAAACAATGTAACATATAATGAACCAAAATTCATGCAAGTTCCAATAGTATTTTGCACCTAAAGTACGATCCAAATTTACACTCGGTGTCTAGAGATCCAATTGAGGATTTCTCAGTGACTGCTGCCTCCGCGATAATACCATTAAACTGCAGATCATTTTGTGACAACTTATCTTGTGGAGAGTTGTTAATGGGTGAGGTTTTGGGTTTGAGTAACGCCAGGCGCATCAATAACCTGGCGGTGGATGCGAAGGCAGTTTCCTCCCATGGTGAGGGGTTAGGGTCGGTGCGCTGCAGCGCTGTGAGCCTGAGGTCCGCGGGACGGATTGTCACAAAACTAACATCATAGAAATCGACGATTTCTCCGAAAATAAACATAAAAACGCTTAAAACGTAAACAGTCCGAAAAGTCTAAAACAAGATAAAAAGCCCACTTATGATTTTCAAATAAGATAACACCAACATGTTATGGTTTTTTACTCGATTTGAATAAAGGAAATGGAAAGAAAAGGATAAATGTCAAGTTTCCATAATAAACATGGACGTGGAGAAGGTAAGGAAAGATTTACGCGCAAAGATAAACTCGAATAATGGTGGAAAAGGAAAGACGGCTGACCTTGGAGGCATATATAGAGAAGACTAAGGTGAGAGGCGCAAGGACAAAAAAATTCATAGAAAATTAGCACTTAGATCAATTTTAGGCAATTTTGTTTTTGTTATCGAGTTGTGACTCAACTAGGTTTAAGATTTTAGGTGGTTTGAACTATCGATTTTCCTGACAGCTCCTAAAGCCGAAGCTTTTAAGACCTATTGTAGCGCTCGCTACGCTCTTACGCGAATTAGAAATAAGATCATCCTCTCTTTGCTCTCAACTTTGTTTAATTTTACTTTGTATGTTGCTCATAATTTGATTACTTGTCGTAGGCTCAGCAGAAATTCGAATCCTCAAGGAAAGTTGGGGTATGCTTTACTTTCCTATTTTTACTAAAATCGACAGTGGAAATTCCAATTCCCACAGTTTGGCTGTAGAAGGAGAGGGGTCAGATCATTCTTACACGCAGCCGAAAAAACACTTTGTCAAATATGACTACATACACGCAAGACAATCAACAAGCTCACGATGACAGCGTCAACGATGACAACGTTGAGAAGACTTCAGCATTGAGGGCTCCTTCAGCCTACCCTGATGCTCACACCGTAACCCTCGATGAAATAAAAAAAACTCTGGGGAAGAAGTCGAACGACCAGGAAAAACTCACCAGTTCTCTATCTAAAAGGTCAAAACCTTAACAATGGGAACTAGAGTTCTTTTCCCACGCATAACTACTAGAGTCCGCACCAAAGGAGACTTGAATTCACAACTCCACAAGACAGTCCCTCTAACACGTAGGGAGACCCGTAGGGTCAAAACCTCGGAGAAGTAAATTCTGAAAAGAAAAACACTTTCGAACAAACTACTACACAAACAACCTTAAATGTTTCCCGGTCACATTATCATTGATATGAGACAAAATTTTGTCTCTTCATCAACTTAGACATGTATGAGTCACTGCGAGTACTAGCCCTCAAGTATTCTCATCTTAATGCAACTCCAAGTATTACGATCCGCTAGGGCGTAAGAAATGAGGAACATACTCACAATCTCTCCCCTTTTTTAACGCTTTATCCTTAGGAAAGAAAAGCTACGAAACGTAGCATGAATTCGCAAACTCATGATCACTAAAGTTAGGCGGAACCCAAGGCTGGTCGACTGCATCCTCCTAGCGTGGAGCTTTGGCCCCGACATCTTCAGAATCAGGGGAAACCAGGATCAGAACCAACCATTCCCGGATTCTTTCCTTGATCTGAGGCAGCAAGGGCTTCGAATAAGCGTGGAAGACTTGATGCTTAGAGCTCATCGCTATCTCCACATCATAGTTAAAATCCTTAGTCTTTGAAAACTTTAAAGCACTGGCGGGCACCTCTGCACTCGTGGAATTCACAAAAGGTTTTCTAAACACTCTTCATCTCCTCTACATCAGCCGCGGTCTGAGTCAAACGGTCCTTGAAGATCGAGGACACCTCCCACCTTACTCGCTTAACAACGCGACGGACATCAGAGGCATGCTTCCTCACCAGTTTAACCTCGTGTACAGAGCGTTCGTTCCTCTCAATTTCAGCCTCGTTCTTCAAACGAGCAACCTCTCTCTCAGCCTCCTCGGTTCTTAGATGGGACATCCGCATTTCCGAATGACTCATTGTAAGGGCCTCGTTCATGATGTTGATACCTTGCGAAAAAGAGACCGATGGGTTAGAAGGAAGCTTTAAAAACAAAAAATAAAAAACAAAGCAAAAAATCTTACCCCATGCACATACGAGAAGCCTCCGCAATTTTCTCTGACCCATCGAGTCGTTACTAGTCTTGGGATGACCAAAGGGACACCCAAGGGAAGCCATGAAGGCAGCATCATTCCAGAATCCGTCCATCTCAAATGCTTGCAGCGGAGACAGAGTGATCCACTCCCATTCCCCTGCTCAACGTGACCACACAAAATCCAATGGTTTTTAGGCAGCGACACCTCAGGAGCAACGACATTGTCCTCTTAAACAGCAACACCTTCCTTCCTCGGAGACCTCTCCCTCTCCCTCTCCATGTGGATGTCCTATGGGGAATATTCTTCCACGGTCGTCTCCGAATTGTTGTCAACTAAAGGGCTGGACTAAACTCAAGACTGATGGAACACAACTGCTGTGCAGACTCTTTCTAGAGAAAAATAACCCCAGAAAAATGGACCGCCATGAAGAATATCTTTAACGGCAATCAAGTCCTTTGGAAAAGGAGGAATAAGATCGTAAACTGCAAAAATAATGAAAAAAAATGCAAGTTAGACCACATCGATAATAAAACCATAGGGTATCTCGCCACACTACCCTTGCGGCTCCACTTACGCCTAAAATCAGATAAGCACTCTTCCGCAACGGAGGCGCAGTTTATACGAACAAAAAAAGTTGCCTCGCTACGCCTTATCATGCGAGGAAAATCTCGCGATTATCACCATAAGTGGTCTTGGTTTGAACAATAGGTATCACTCCGCGTATTCGCAAAAGGCCTTCAAAATAATCAGCGCTAAGATTCATCCCTCGATCAAAACTCAAAACCAATATCCCCACAAGATGTTGTAAACCACAGAGAGTGATTTGGCTTATCGAGATGTTGAAGCGGTTCGAAGTTTGGACTATGATGGCCGGTATAGGGAACCAAGTGGCTGCGCAAAAGGTGGCCCTCATAACACGTAAAGTAGCCTCGAGGAGGAGTCTTGGCACTCTATTCATATCGTGGTAAACGAAATTTGACATCATCTAGAACTTGACAAAAAATTTGGATGGTTGCGAGGAAAGGATAAATACTTTTGCTCGGTCTATTGAAAACTTTCCCCCTAGCGCAAGGTCTCTGCAGACACCATGGATCGGGAGGAGGCGGTTTTATATTATACTTGCCTTCCCAATATGCTGTAGCGTCTGATGGATCAACGAAATGCAGTACAAACTCCACTTACGAAATAACTTTTTCACTCGACTTGCAAGCCTCATCTTTGGTAAACACTAAACAGAAAAGGAAAAGACAATAAACAGAAAAGAGATAAGTTAGAGAGATTTTCTACGTTAGAAAAATTCCTTGAAGAAATGAGTATGAGCAAGTAAGAATGAAAAACTTACTCCATACTTAAAAGAGAAAGTAATGGGAAATCCACTATAATTTTTGGAAAAAGAGTTGGTTTCACCTGCGGACCTTCTAGCCATTGATTCATCCTTAAATGTCTATCACTATCTCACATGAATATCACAATTCTAGCGAGCTGGGGGCTAACTGTTTGGGTCAAAATTAGTCACATCGTAACCAATGGCCAAAATCTTAAGAGAAAATATGCCTTAAACAAATATGAGCTGCATATATCGAAGAGAATATACCACATAAGACAAGCGTATATAATAAGGATATGATGACAAAATTTCGTGTATTTCTCCCGTACATAAAATTATCGAGTTTCTATCCAAACATAAAAGGATTAGAAAAAACGTTCTTACAAAAGATTATCACGATAAATAACGAGTCTTTACAGAACAACCTTCTGTAAAACAAAAGACCGGAAAGTTTCCACGGAATAACATCATCGGCTAGTCTAAGAGATAATCTTCTGCAAACAACTTTCAAAAAATCTTTGCGGAAAACTATGCCTAAAAACATATCAAATAGTTTTGAAGGTTTACAAAGCGATCAAAGAAAGGAATGAGAACAGAAGAGAGGCAACACAACACTCACCTCTCCACACTCTCTCTCCCCTCACCTCGCCACACTCTCTATCTCCTCACCTTGCCACACTCTCTATCCCCTCACCTCGCCACACTCTCTATCTCCTCACCTTGCTACACTCTCTCGCTCTCTCTTCACCTCTCCACACTCGAGTATCTCTCTTCACCTTGCCACACTCGAGTCTCTCCTCACATTGATACACTCACGTCGCTACACTCGTCCCACGTTGCCACACTCATCCCACGTCGCCACACTTGTCTCACCTCACCTCACTCGGTCAACCTCTCCACACTCAGTGCACCTCACCACACTCATCTCACCTTGCCAGACTCGTCTACCTCGACACACTCGTTCACCTCGCCACACTCGAGTCCACGTCGCCACACTCGAGTACACGTTGTCACACAGCTCCTTCATTGCTCAATGAGACTCTCATAGTGTTTTCCTTTGAATCCCAATTGAAATTTCTCTTTTTCATCTCAATCGGGGTTTCCATTGAGACTTTACAATGAAAATAAGTAAGACGTGTTTTCTCGTAAAATTCCAAATGAATTGTCAGGATGATTCTGGTTAACGTAAAACCATTTTATCCTTGAGTAGGACTCATTTTTATTAGTTCATAGGACCGACGATGTAAAAATGAACATCGAATAAATCGACAATTTCCCTGAAAATAATCATAAAAACGCTTAAGACGTAAATGGTCTGAAACGGCCTAAAACAAAGTAAAAAACACTTATGATCTTAAATAAGAACATGCCCAGATTCAATGACCGTTTACTCGATTTTAATAAAGAAAAATGAAGAAAGGGTAAATGTCAAGTTTTCAGGATAAAAATGGATGTGGAGAAGATAAGGAAATATTTCCGCAAATCATAAACTCGAATCAGGGGCGGAAAAGGAAAAACAGGCGACCTTGGAGGCATATATCAAGAAAACTAAAGCGAGAGGCGCAAGGACAAAAAAATCATATCAACTTAGCACTTAGGAAAATTTTAGGCAAATTTATTTTTGTTATCGACCTTTGACTCAACTAGGTTTAAGAGTTTAAGTGGTTAGAATTATAGATCTCGCTGACCGATCTTGAAACCAAATCTTGTAAGACCTATTGTAACGCTCGTTACGCTCTTACGCAAATTCGAAATAAGATCATCATCTCTTTACTCTCGATTCCGTTTTATTTTTCTTCATATGTTGCTCATAATTTGAATATTTGTCGTAGGCTCAACAGAAATCTGGATCCTCAAGGAAAATAGTGGATTCTTTAATTTCCTCTGCTTGCTAAAATTGACAGTGCAAATCTCGGTTCCCACAATATGCATTTTCTATTAGCATCCCACTCAAAGCCTAAGATTTTTTTCAAAAACATTTCAGGTCTTATTTTTACAAATCATTTACAATAGAAACTCTATAATTTAATACTCGATAAATTAATAAACACTAGAAATTAATAATATTCTCTGGTCCACGTTTGGTCATTTCAAAATATGACACAAATCAATAAGTTTTTGTTCTGTAGTAGCGTACTAAAAATCTAAAACCAAAACCAAGCTATATTTATGTTTAAATAGTTAGAAATTGAATTTATCAAAATAATTTTTTGTTCTCATTTTAAATTGATTATTTTCTATGTTATTCAATAAGTATTAGTAAGAAATTCTAAAATATTGTAATCGTAAACAAGAGCAGAACTATTAGCAATTTTAATATTATTAAATAAATAAAATTACAAAACTTATGTTAACACAAAAAAAAAATCTCTGTAATATTATTTGTGAGATTAGTTTTATGTATTACGCTCACATTTATTTTCATGAATGTCAACTACATTGATATTTGTAATGAGTTATATTATACATAAATTCCATTATCAAAATTTATGTTTTGATTTTGTTTTAATTTTCTAAGTCATGTTAATATCAAAAAGGAAATATCTTTGAAAAAATAATATATGGAAATTTATATATATAACATATGGTTTCAAAAAAATAATTTCATTTTTAATAAATCCAGATTTCAGAAAATAATCCAATAACAAAAAAAATTTCTTATTTTCAATACGATTACACATTAATTCCATTATTATGTTTTTTTATATTTCTTATAATTTATTTCAAAATCACATAATAAAAAATAAAATATATTAAAAATAAATAAAATAGCGATCTTCTACATAAAACATGATTTAAAAAAAGGAAAATTAGTGTTAACAAATCCCGGTTTTATAAAATTTATCATAATATTTTTTAGAAAAACAAATCACAAAATAAATTCATTTAGATAAATATAGTTCCATAAAAATGTTACACAAAAGGTAATGCTATTGTATTTTACAATATTAATAATCATAAAATTTCTTATTTCTAGAAAAGGCTCCTCTTAATTTTATTAAATATCCTTTTCAGTTGTTTTTTTTTATTTTTTTGTTAAATAGGCTTTTCAAATAAAAAAATATAAAAATATTTTAAATGGAAATAAATAGCATTTGTCATATAAATGTGATTTCAGAAAAGAGAGTTCCTTTTACCGATTGATTGGAATTCCTTTTTGATTTATATATAATATATGTGTAGACAATGTTTTGTGTTTCTGCTATTATGCATTAGTAGATTCTTGGTAGATTAAGGGTTTTCTAGGGTTTAAGATGAACAATTAGGGTTATCTATAGAATTATTCATCTTGATTGTTTCTAATACTAGATTTGGATTGACAACATCATAACATACTTGGTAGACACGACATTGTTCTTGATTACATGAACTAAGATGAGCTAAATACTTATTCGCAAAGAGATTGTCTATTAGTGAACATAATCAAACTTGAGTTTAGTACTTGTCTTAATCAATTCAATTAGCAAGGATATTTGAAATTCTAGGCATAGATAGTCTCTGCAACGACAAGTAGTTGACTTTAAATTGCGATTTTTGAGTTATAGAATCGTTCCTGATAAACCCTTAGAATCTATTGATAGTAGTTACGAATTTCATGTTTGATTTCCATGGATCTTTCAGTTTCTCTGTTTAGTATACAACTCGATTTACTGTGTTTTTCTTTAGTTAGCTTTTGTCTTAAACATTTTTGTTGTTGATTTTTCAAAAAAAAACTCAAACACAAAGAAAACTAAGGACGAAATCAAAGTGGGAGAAAAGAGAATGTCTAGCTTATCCACGCGTGACAGAATTTGTTTTTTATAATATTTGACTAACGAAAATTAGGTCAATGTATGTTAAAACCATATTCAAAAGTTTATGTATTGAATTTTATATTAGTTGATGTGTATTTTCACACATGTAAAGTGGTTATATATTGATTGGGATCGAATGGCCCATATTGATGTAGGAATTAGTTGATTTCCCGATAAGCATGTAACAGAAGAAGACATGAAGGCAGAGCCTCTGCTCCGGTTTGAACACCGGTGACCTCCAAATCAGGTTGTCCGTGACTTCACCGATCACAGTGTCCAAGACCAGCCAAACTCTGCCAACGGTGCCTCCTCAAAGATTTTGTCACCACCAGAGGTGTCCCACATACTCAATCACTGGAATCAAAGCGAAGGGCCGACTCCCGAAAACCCTAACCTTCACATCCCGATTTGATGCTTTGCCGCCGTAATTCTGAGGAAAAACGTGCACCTCTACAGCTCTGGTCAAAGAGAAGAATCAATGCCAACGGGTAGCAGATCTGCCAAAACCGCCATCTCAGAAATCAAACCGCAGTCAGTACTCCCTCACAACCATCGGAGACAAACCCTAGAGCCCTAATATTCATCTTGCGACTTCCGTCAGAGTCTTCACCTTCGTGAAAAATAGAACCACCGCCATCAACCGACCGAGCCACCAGGACCCCAAAGCTTTCGTCGGAGCCACCATATCAAGGTGCATCCAATGTGCGGAGATTGAAAAAGATGCGCCTCAAATAGACACCATATCTCATCTCCTTCATCAGTACGTGCAAAGTCCGAGAAACAAGGGGTGGGTGGGAGACATCTACACAGTCTACCTAGAAAGGAGACGACCAGAGATGCTCCACCCGAAGGAGATGAAATTTGAAGTCGAGAGAGAAAAGTAGCCGCGTTTAGATCTCACCGAATCTCAAATGCTTCTCTTTTATCTCTCTACGGTTTTAAATTTGGTTTGTCTAATAGAGCATGTCAACGTCTTTCTTGTTATATTAAATTGTATAAACATGATAATATGAATATTGAACAAATTGTTGGATGAAAAGTCACGATCTATGTACATTTGTATAGTGTAATAATATTTTTAATAACTAAATGCGTCGACCAGTATTTTAGTTATTACATGAAATTCTAAAAGGATTTGCCCTTTTCACGTACAGAGTTTGTGAAGTCTGGTCCTAGAGCATCATGAGGCATTTTTGCATTTGTTGAATATTTGACAGTTTAATTGCATATAAATATTTTCTATTTTTACTGAATCCATAATTAGGGGTGATTTTTTTTTTGAAGATTTTTGTCCAATCAAATATTAGAAATATATTGCATATTGATTTACTAGATATAAGAATAGAAATATTCAAAAATATTTAATTTATAATATTTAATTAAATATTTATTTATTTTAGTATAGGTTTTAATCATTTTGTAACTTATATGTATAAAAACAGTATAATATTTTTAAAATAGACATTTTATTTTGCTTATTAACAATTTGATCGATTCAATTACTTTTTGAGTATATGAAATTTTTTCATCTCAACTAACCAATAAATATTTCATCATTTTAAATGCGATAGGTTAACTTCTTTTAGTTGCGTTTAATTTTTTTTTGTTGTTTTGAATTCATAATATATTTTCCTAAAATTATGAATAATTTAATATATGTCAATTGGGAAATAAATTGAAAGGTGTTATCTGTTCGAAGTTGCATAAGTGACCATAATCAAAAGTTTATGCATGTATAAAAATATTTATGACCAAACCAAATTGTAATAATCTGTTAATATTTGTTTTCACATGTTCTTTAATTTTGAGTCTTCTGTAATTATATGCACAAAATAAATAAAAGAATAGTCTTTGAGTCGTTATGTAACTTAGAATAGTATTTTTTTTTTGACAATACAAAAGAAGATTCTAAGTAATAATAATCATTCACGTAATTAGGCCTTTGATTTTGAATATACGAATCATGATCAATTTATTGGGGTATTTGTAACGTGACTCAAAACTTGATTTTAAATGTAAAAGTGTACCCTAACTCAAATCAAATGCAAAAGTAACTTAAAAGGTTAGTGAAATTACAAACATCCCCTCATGACTAAACAAAAAAATAGTATTGTAGTTTACTATTATAACCATGCGAGTGAGAAGACTTTCCTGAAAGTCTTCTCATGATGTATATCTTAAAAATAACTTATAAATTTTATAAAAAAAATATTTTGGTTAATAAAAAATCCTAATACTGTAATTATATACATTTATAAATGATGTAAATTAGATTTGCTAAAATTGAATAGTTTTCAACATACATGAGTAAATGTAAGTTAGTCATGATATTTTTTGGTTAAGGATTTGGTAACTATGTTATAGTATTTTATGTGTTTTTAGGGTTATATTGTAGTATCGTAATTTTTTTTAAAATTAAATTTGGCTATATTTGTGTTTAGTTTTGTATATATTTAACACTTTATAAATTTATTTTTAGTTTAATAAAGTTTTTTATGTGATTTAGTAATATATTTGATTTTGGGGTTTTGGAAGACTTAAATTTTCGAATATATAATGCACTAGAAGACTTACTGGAAGACTGAACTACCATTTTTCGCTTAAAATTTTAGAATAATTTAGGTTTTCCGCCTATTTTTAAGTCTTCCAATAAGTCTTCCATAAAGTCTTCCATAAGATCTAGTGTATTAGATCTTAAAAATAATTTAATAATTTCGTAAAAAAAATATTTTGGTTGGGAAAAAATCCTAATCATCTAATTAAAGACATTTTAAGTGATATAAATTTAGATTTAAAGCTTATTTAAGTTTTATGAAGTGTTTATTTCTAATTAGGTCGTTATTTAGAGTTTAGGGTATAGGTGACTTAAGTTTTCCAACAAATAATGCATTAGAAGACTTCAACGGAAGTCTTCTGGACAAATAGTAAACTTAGGGTCTAGAAGACTTTTAAGTAAGTCTTGTAGGAGGTATTCTATTAGAAGACTTACTTAAAAATCTTCTGAATAGAAAATATTTAATTTTATTAAAAAATCTGTCTTCCTATATAAAGAAAAATTTACACATTATCTATCTTCCTCTCAAATGACTGCAACAAAATGTAATTTTCTCATTTTAAAACTCTCCAACCTCTCTCTAATTTGTTTGAACTTAAAAAAACCAAACTTTATATCAATTTCTCATATTTCTCACTTATTTATTTTGTTTTTGCAGGTTTTTCATCACATGGTTCTCATCTTCCACTCATTTAAAGGTAGATCTATAAATCATATTTTTTTTCATTTGGTAACCTCTTGTTACTTAAAGTTCTTAACTTTTGAAAACTCTTTTTGTTGTTTTAAGTTCTTACCTTATTTTTGAAGCTTTTCAATGTTTGAAGTCAATTGAATGCTTTTGCATATGCATGTTTTTCAGATCTGAGACGACTTGGAAGACTTTCATGGAAATTTTCCGGAAGTCTTCCAACAAATAATGCACTAGAAGACTTCCGCGGAAGTCTTCTGGCGGAGCTTTCTCCCATATCTCTTATTTCATAACAGATGTGAGCATTTTATATTAATTTCTCATTTTTATCTCATGTTTTTCGATATTTTATTTTGTTTTTGCAGGTTTTTCATCACATGGTTCTCATCTTCCACTTCTTTAAAGGTAGATCTATAAATCATATTTTATCATTTGGTAAGAAACTGACTTTTCAAATAATATCATGTTAAGTGGAGTCCAAATTTCATGGTAAGAAACTGACTTTTCAAATAATATCATAAAATTTTATTATTTTCTGTCTCATGTTTTTGATCTAGAAAAAAGATGACGTAAATAAGCTTAATGAAATCCTATAAATTTTAATGACATATTTCTTATTATGCCACATAGTTACAAAGTTAAATTCAAAATAGTACTTATGTTTTAATAGTATTTTGATTGATTGATGGGATGATTGATGTTTGAGGTTTGAAGTTCTTGTTGAGGACCTAAACACTGAAAACAAAGATTAAGTTTTAAATTTTGTAGAAGAATTACGCCGGTTTCTTTAATATTTATAAATAGTAACTAGTTGCATATTCTAGATATTAGCTCGAGCTTTGATGAAAGAAAGAAGGCTATGGTTAATAGGTCTCGACATTTTGCCTGAACCCGAAAATTCAAATCGAAATTGATCCAAAAAACTTTATTTAGACAGTTACGGGTAATACCATTTAATGCCACTTGGTCTTGTTATAGAGGATCCATGGATTTGGACCCGACCCGACTCAAATCTGAGTCCGATGGGGTACCCGAAATACACAAAAATTTTAGTATATGTTAAGTATTTATAAGTATTTCAGTATATTTTTGGTATTACGTCTACTTTTTAAGTATCAGGTTTGAGTTTTAAAGTATAGTTTTGGATTTCAAATAAAATAGTAGATTTTCAAAAATATAATTCGGTTAATTATAGAAAATTTTAGGTATTTTTTATGTTTCTCGTCATATTTTAGGTAAAATTTTGGACATTTTAAGGTATTTAAATATTTTCAGGCATTTTGTGTTTTGGATATTTATTTGCGCCAAACCCGAACGAACTTGACCCGAACCGACAAATTTTATTTTTCTTTTTGGGTCCAACTATCTAAGACCCGAACTGATCCAGACTTGACATGACCCGAACCGAACTCGAGCCGACAAATTTTAATTATCTTATTGGATTTAAATATCTAAGATCCAAAGGATATAGATCCGACAAGACCTGACCCAAATCTGATCTGAGGATCCGAATGCCGATGCCTAATGGTTAATGTACTTATGAACTATTCATAATAATACTCCTTTTTCATAATCATATACTTCGACAAAAGTTCACCATGAATGTACCTCATAGCGGTAGTTCACCCAAGAAACAGACATTTGAAAATCGTTGAAGAGAATAATATATTCAAAGTTCTAAAATAAGGTAAACACTTAAAACAACAAAAAAAGTTTTCAAAAGTTAAGAACTTTAAGCATCAAGAAGTTACCAAATGATAAAATATGATTTATAGATCTACCTTTAAAGAAGTGTAAGATGAGAACCATGTGATAAAAAATCTGCAAAAACAAAATAAATAAGTGAGAAACATGAGATAAAAATGAGAAATTGGTATAAAGTTTGGTTTTTTTTTAAGTTAAAAAAAATTAGAGAGAGATTTGAGAGTTTTAGAATGAGAAAATTACATTTTGTTGCAACCATTTGAGAAGAAAAGAGATAATGTGTAAATTTTTCTTTATATAAGAAGACAAAAATTCCAACAAAACTAAATATTTTCTATTCAGAAGACTTTCAAGAAAGTCTTCTAATAGAATAACTCATGGAAGACTTACTTAAAAGTCTTCTTGACCCTAAGTTTATTATTCGCCCAGAAGACTTTGGCGAAAGTTTTCTAGTGCATTATTTATTGGAATACTTAAGTCACTGATACCCTAAACTCAAAATAACTAACTAATTAGAAACAAACAATTCATAAAACTTAATTAAACTTTAAAATCTAAATTTATATCACCTAAAATGTCTATACTTAGATAATTGGGATTTTTTTCTAACCAAAATATTTTTTATGAAATTATTAAATTATTATTAAGATCTAATACACTAGATTTTATGGAAGACTTAAAAGTTCCACTATAAGACTTATGGAAGACTTATTGGAAGACTTAACAATAGGCGGGAAACCTAAATTCTTCTAAAATTTTAAGCTGGAAATAGAGTTAAGTCTACCAGTAAGTCTTCTAGTGTATTATATCTTCAAAATTTAAGTCTTCCAAAACCCCAAAATCAAATATATTACTAAATCACATACAAAAACTTTACTAAACTTGCAATAAACTTATAAAGTGTTTAATATATACAAAACTAAACACATATAGGTCAAATTCAGTTTTTGAAAAAAAATTAAGATACCACAATCTAACTCTAAAAACACATACAATACTATAATATAGTTACCAAACCTTAAACCAAAAAATATCATGACTAACCTACATTAATTCATCTATGTTGAAAATTATTCAATTTTAGCAAATCAAAATGTACATCATTTATAAATGTCTATAATTACAGTATTAGATTTTTTTACTAATCAATTTTTTTTTATAAAATTTATAAATTATTTTTAAGATCTACACCATGAGAAGACTTTCAGGGAAGTATTCTCACTCGCAAAGTTATAATAGTAAACTATAATACTGCTTTTTGTTTAGTCATGAAAGGATGTTTCTAATTTCACTAGCCTTTTGAGTTACTTTTGCATTTGATTTGAATTGGAGTACACTTTTGCATTTAAAATCAAGTTTTGAATAATATTTGACAAATCCCCTAAATTTTAATGACATATTTCGTAATATGCCACATAGTTACAAAGTTAAAATCAAAATAATACTTATCTTTTAATAGTATTTTGATTGATTGATGGGATGATTGATGTTTGAGGTTTGAAGTTCTTGTTGAGGACCTAAACACTGAAAACAAAGATTGAGTTTAAATTTTGTAGAAGAATTACGCCGGTTTCTTAAATATTTATAAATAGTAACTAGATGCAGATTCTAGATATTAGCTTGAGCTTTGATGAAAGAAAAAAAGGCTATGGTTAATACCCCTCTGATATTTTACCCGGACTCGAAAAATTGATTCAGGTCGGGTATGGGTAATGTCATTTAAACCCACTACATTTTTTTATGGAAGATCGTAGATTTTGGACCCGACCCGACTCGAACCCGAGACTCGATGGGGTATCTGAAATACTCAAAACCTTTAGTAAATGTTAGGTATATATGAGTATTGCGGTATATGTTTGGTATTATGGATATTATTTTAAGTATTAGGTTAAGGTTTTCAAGTATAGCTTTGAATTGAGAATCCGAATGCCAAGGCCTAATGGTTAACGTAGTTATGACCTATTCATAATAATACTCCTTTTTCATAATCATATACTTCAACAAAAGTCCACCATGAATGTACCTCATTTGAAAATCGTTGAAGAGAATAATTTATTCAAAGTTCTAAACTAAATTAAAAAAACAACAACTTACGTAAATAAAACAAAACAAGACCAACACAGATCCCACTAAACAGTAAAGCGTAGCCAGGATGCGAATCAGATATGCTGAAGCAGCTCGCCGGGAAGTCCACTCGGTGCCGGCGACGTTTATCAGCAATGAATGCCACGAAAGTAGCAAACAGCATGGTTCCTATCATCAACGGTAATGCCAAGATGATAAAGTACCCTGCTGTTTCCTCCACGTTATCACTTGGAAACGGGAATATAGTGTAGTATGATGCCAACATAGCAATACTTAAACCGGCCACTGAAACATAAATTAGCTTCCACATGGGGAGTCCAATTATAAGGAGTACGATCACATATAAAGATGATAAGAAGGCAAACCCGTTAAGACCAAAAAAGAATACCGCATTTGAGGGATACATAGTCACCTCCCCAGCGTAGTGATTCTCCTTACTTTCCTGCCAAAATCCGCCGGGAGGGCTGAGACTAGCCTGGTATGTTGTAGTTACTATCAATATAGCCACCACAAGTATTGCATCCCGGAGGTGGCTAGTGTTTACAGACCTCTCTCTAGTCAAGCTAAGATTGCTCAGCCCCAAGAGATTGTTCCGTTTCTCAATAAACGATAAATTATTGCTCAAGTATCCTGCAAGAGTAGTTGTGGAAGGACAAAGTAGTCTTTCTCTGACATTGTGGAGAAGTCTTCTTGCTTCAGGGAAACAAGGAGATTTGTGAGTTTGGAGTATGTCCATTGCGGTTTTGCCATTCAAGTTCTTGGCTTTTACACAAACGGTTCTACGCAGCAACTTCATTACCTGCGAAAATTGAGCACATATTCCCTCTGTTTCATATTAATTGTCACTTTAACTTTGTACACATGGATTAAAAAAATAATTAATTTTGCATATTTTCTATAAAAACACAATTACTTATACACCTAACCATATTTTAACCAATAGAAAAATAAATTACAGTATAAAACTAATAATAGTTAAGAAACATACATATCCATTTTCATGGACTAATAATTAAGGTAAGAGAGACATTTTACCTCAGTCTGATTTATCGATGCAGCAATATGGAAGACTGTGTTACCATCTTCATCTTTCCAATCCAAGATCTCCTCTTTGTTTACTCTCTTAATCCATCCTAATAGAACCTTAAATGCCATCAACTGTTGACTTTTTACAGCAATGTGTACAGCTGTCTCACACTTAATTGTCAAGTCTTCTATGGAAGAAGGACAAGCAAACAAGAGCTCACTTAACAATTCTGCATCACCTGTCTGAACCACATGATGCAAAGGAGTAATCCCTCCTCTTCCCTTGATGTTGACTAACTTCTTGTTGATTGCCACTAACCCTCTCACAATTCGGCTGTGGTTGTTTTGTAGGGCTAAATGCATCGGGCTGAAACCTGATACATTTAGCTTTGAAGCAAGGGACGGCTTAAGAATCATCAACTCCATGGCAAAATGGGTTTGCCCTTTTTCAGCTGCAGTGTGTAGTGGCGTCTCACAAAACAGCACTTTATCAAAGTAACATAGAATGTTTGGATCTTCTGCTATCAACTCGTAGAGTCTTTCTATGTCCCCATCTTCAGCTGACTTCTTCAATTTCTCATAGATGTTTTCATCTTGAGTGGTCTTACTCGACTTCCCGTTCAGATTTGCATGTTGAGCTACCACATGTGATACTCTACTGACATCCACAACAATCGACATAACTTCACTAGTCACCCCAGGCTTCAGCTTCCTCCACAGTTATGTTTCTTTATTTTTTGCTCCTGCAACAGACACTTAAGTACAATATCCAAAGTCTCTAGTCAACGACCAGAGAGAACATACTTGTGTGTTTACACTGTGATCGAGAATGCATCATCATAGTCAAACTTGAGAAAAAAATCAAAAGACACTTTACAAAACGCATATGAAAAACATTTGATTATTATAATCTAAGCCCACTTATCTTCCTCACTAAAGACTAATTTGTTTATCATAAACACAGCCAACTCATTTTCCACGAAAATTAAAAAAATGTTATGTACAGATAGATACGCACTCTCAGTCAGTTTATATCAATTATAAAGCATATCTATTTGGAGTATCTTCTTATTGGATTTTCACAGTAAAATTATAGTGAAAACTTATACAAAAAAGGAGCATTTAAATTTCATGATACACCTTTTAGATATCCATTTTATAATTGACATCATATAATTGGCTTCATTTGAAAAAAAAAACTAAAACTGAATTGTATAATGAAAAATAAAAAAAATTAGTAGTGTATTATACATATGAGATATTTGAGAGTATTTCACCCAATGGAAATGCTCTCATAAGCTAACTTTTGAGGTGGTTGAAACTTTTTTAGTTCAATGATTAGATTAAATATTCATTGATGTTTCTAAACTCGGAGATTTGTAGTTATAAAACACGATTTACTAACAATTATGCAGATTGCGGGAGAAAAATGATTATATGAAAATTTTAGCATGGTTAAATAGAATCGTCAACTATGGATTTTCATAAAGAGATTTATGGTGGTGCAAGTAGAACCGTCAAATCTTTATACGACATGTAGAATTATTAGTTGTAAAGTTATCAATGTACTAGCTACTTCTCATAATTTGTATTAAAATAATAAATAAGTGTTAGAGAAAAGTTAGCTTTTTAGGTGAGTTGTATCCATTTTCTTACTCATGAAGGACTTTGTATCCATCTCCTTACTCACGAAGGACTTTGGTAAAGTTTGTAGACCATCTATTTCTAAAATGGCAACTAGATGGATTAATGACAATTCAGAACGAGTCATGAGAATTTCTCAAGTTAAATTTAGTTAGGTTACACATCAGAGTAGTAGAACCCACGAAGTCTTTTGTCACTCTCTTGGAAGATTTGTAAGCATAAAGAAAATGGCGGCAAAAAGATATTAGAAATAGAAACCAGATAGTACAAAAGAAATTATGAAGGCCAAAATTGAATAATTATGAACTCATGAATTATGAATAGCAGATATTTGCGTCCATACCAAGCACCAAATAAATGAACAGTCCTTTGACATATCATTAAATCTAATATTTGCTGATATGAACACATCTTCTCATGAGAGAATGCAACTAAGTAAAATACAAACATCAATAATATTCAGCAGACAGGCCTGGCTCTTGGGCAGTGCATCAATCAAGCACACTAGGTCGAAATCTTTTTTACAAACTTTTGTGTAGAGTTTAAGGGTTTGAATGAAACACACTACAAATGCAGTCCTTTTATGATGCAGAACAAAAATATATATTTTAAAATATAAGGAAACTGCATGCAGATTAATGTTAATGTAAAATTGTTTGATATGCAAAGAGGAAGAAAGAAAAATTGGATTACTGATCTACATTAAATATGCAAAACTAATTGTTTGTATATTTTCCATATCATGTGCTTTCTATATTCCGTCTGTGTTAAGGTCAAAATCAGTCACGTCGAAATCAACGACCAAAATCTTTCTAGAAAATATTCCTTAAAACAATGAGCCAAAAATATCGAAGAAACTATATATCACATAAGCCAAGCCTATTTAATAAGTATATGAGGACAAAACTTCATGTATTTCATCCCAGACATGAGATTATCAAATTTATATCCAAACATGAAAAAAATCGGAAAAAACATTCTTGCAGAAGATTCTCACAATAAATAACGAAACCTTCCGTAAAACAAAAGATCGAAAAGTTTCCACGGAAAAACCTCATCAAAAATTCTAAGAGATAATCTTCCGCAAAACAGAATTCAGGAAATCTTTGTGTAAAAACCTGCTTAGACAAAAAATAGTTTCAAAGTTTACGAAGCGATCAACAGAAATAATGAGAATGGAAGAGAGGCTTCACAACAGTCACCTCGCCATACTCCCTCTCCTCACCTCGCCACACACTCTCTCTCCCCACCTGGCCACTCTCTCTCTCCCTTCACCTCGCTACTCTCTCTCTCTCTCTCTCTCTCTCTAGTTCGCTACACTCAAGTATCTCTCTTCACCTTTTCACACTCGACTCACGTCGCCACACTCACGTCGTCACCTCGTCTCATGTCGCCACACTCTTCCCACATGCCACACTCATCCCATGTCGCCACACTAGTCCCACGTTGCAACACTTGTCCCACGTCGCCTCACGTATCACCTCGCCACAAGCGTTCAACCATACCACAATCAATGCACCTAGCCACACTCATCTCCCCTCTCCAGACTCGTCTCACCTTGCCAAACTCGTCTACCTCGTCACACTCAAGTCCACCTCACCACACTCGATTCCATGTAGCTACACTTGAGTCCACGTCACCACATATCTCCTTCGTTGATCAATGAGACTCTCACTGTTTTCCAACTCAAATTTCGATTGAAACGTCTCTCGTTTCGTCTCAATCGGGGTTTCCGTTGAGATTTTACGATAAAAACAAGTAAGACTTGTTTTCTCGTAAAATTATGAATCAATCGTCGAGATGACACTGGTTAACTTAACACCATTGTATCCTAGAATAAATGGAATGATTGTTATCACTTCATAGGGCTGATGATGTAAAATCGAACATCAGAGAAATCGACGATTTCTCCGAAATAAACATAAAAACGCTTAAAACGTAAATTGTCTGAAACAGTCTAAAACAAGATAAAAAGCCCACTTATGATTTTAAAATAAGAATATACCAACATGTAATGATTTTTTACTTGATTTGAATAAATAAAATGGAAAGAAAAGGATAAAAGTCAAGTTTCCATGATAAAGATGGACGTGGAGAAGGTAAAGAAAAATTTGTGCACAAAGATAAACTCGAATCAAGGGCGGAAAAGGAAAGACATCCAACCTTGGAGGCATATATAGAGAAGACTAAGGCGAGAGGTGCAAGGACAAAAAAAAATCATAGCAATTTAGCACTTAGATCAATTTTAGGCAATTTCGTTTTTGCTATCGAGTTGTGACTCAACTAGGTTTGAGAGTTTAGGTGGTTTGAACTATCAATTTTTCTGACAGCTCCTAAAGCCCAAGCTTTTAAGACCTATTGTAGCGCTCGCTACGCTCTTACACGGATTCGAAATAAGATCATCCTCTCTTTGCTCTCGATTTTGTTTAATTTTACTTTGTATGCTGCTCATAATTTGATTACTTGTCGTAGGCTCAGCAGAAATTTGGAACCTCAAGGAAAGTAGGGTATGCTTTACTTTCCTATGTTTACTAAAATCGACAGTGCAAATTCTGGTTCCCACAGTTTCGCGATAGAAGGAGAGGGGGTCAGAACATTCTTACACGCAGCCGAAAATAGGCCTGGGCATTTTACCCGGACCCGAAGACCCAACCCGAAACCGACCCGAAAAATCCGGGTCCGGGTAGGAACCGAACCGACTGTTTTACCCTATTGGGTCTTGATGTGGAGGACCCGCGGGTCTTTGATCCGACCCAACCCGAACCCGAAACCCGATAGGTACCCGAAATTTTTAGTATAATTAGGTTCTATTCAAAAATTCGGGTGCCAACTAATCGACCGCCTAAAGTAATTAATCAGTTTGAATGAAAAAATAGGTTTAAATGAAAAAAAAATCAGATGAATGTATTGTTATGCGTCGGACATGTTACCTCTACGAAGAAAAATAATTCACAAACCACTACACCAACAAACATAAATATATTCAGTACCTTTTTTGTGTGTTTTGGGTATTTTTTGAACAGGACCCGATCCGAACTCGACCCGAAACCGAATTGAACCCGAACCTATAAATTCTAATTACCCTATTGGGTCCCACTATCTAAGACCTGAACCGACCCGGACCCGACATGACCCGAACCGACCCCGAACCGAGAAATTCAAATTACCCTATTGGTTCCTAAACTTATAGACCCGAGAGACCCGAACCTGAAACGAACCGACCCGAACCCGACCCGAGGACCCGAATGCCCATGCCTAGCCGAAAAAACACTTGGTCAAATATGACTACATACACACAAGACAATCAACAAGCTCACGATGACAGCGTCAACAATGACAACGTTGAGAAGAATCCAGCACTGAGGGCTCCTGCAGCCTACGCTGATGCTCACACCGCAACCTCGATGAAATAAAAAAACCCTGGTTTTGACTCTGGTGAAGAAGTCGAACGACCAGGAAAAACTCACCAGTTCTCTGTCTAAATAGGTCGAAACCTTAACAATGAGAACTACGGTTCTTTTCCCACGCAGAACTATGAGAGTCCGCAACCGAAGGATACTTGACTTCACAACTCCACAATACAGGCCCACTAACACATAGGGAAACCCGTCGAATCAAAACCTTGGCGAAGTAAATTCTGAAAAGAAAAACACTTTCGAACAAACTACTACACAAACAACCTTAAATGTTTCCCGGACACAAGGCCAAACAAGTCCTTCAACCAATGCGGAAAAATCTCCCAATACTCTTTTATAACGTAAAATCAGTTTTACTCGAAGGAAATCATATTTCAGAAAAAGCAAAATGTCGCTGTTTTTAGAAAATACACTTTCAAACTCTAAAAACTCCCGAAAAGTTGCCACAAGACTATAAATCGACAACTAACTCAAGTTAGAAAAGACAAGTACTTGATCTTACACAACGTCCGTCGAATGGCCCCGACAGACAAATCAACTATTTCCAAAACGAAAGCTTAGCCTAACCTGCTCCTCTTACGGAATTGGTTCTCATACTCCGCAAGGATAAGTGCGCTATAGAAATCCAATGTTTGGTCAGTATCTTTTGAGGACTTGTCCCGCTAACCGGGATTTGTATTTAGAGAGGTGTTCGGTTCCCAATCGATGCATGTCACTTAAGACGAGAACTTTTCACATACCTCAATATCGAGATAGAAATCGTAACGAGTTAAGTAAACATGGATCGGTCCCTCATACTCCAAACATAAAGTAAACCTAGGTCTTTCCCTAACTCCACTCTCATCTCTCAAAGGCATATTATCATTGATATGAGACAAAAATTTGTCTCTTCATCAACTTAGACATGTATGAGTCTCTGCGAGTACTAGCCCTCAAGTATTGTCATCTTAATGCAACTCCAAGTAATACAATCTGCTAGGGCGTAAGAAATTAGGAACATACTCACAATCTCTCCCCCTTGTTGACGCTTTATCCTTAGGAAAGAAAAGCTACGAAACGTAGCATGAATTTGCAACTTCATGATCACTAAAGTTAGGCAGAACCCAAGGCTGGTCGAATGCATCTTCCTAGTGTGGAGCTTTGGCCACGACATCTTCAGAATCAGGGGAAAACGGGATCGGAACCAACCTTTCCCGGATTCTTTCCTTGATCTGAGGAAGCAAGGGCTCCGAATAAGCGTGGAAGCCTTGATGCTTGGAGCTCATTGCTAGCTCCACATCATAGTTAAAATCCTTAGTCCTGGAAAACTTTAAAGCACTGGCGGGCACCTCTGCACTCATGGAAATCACCAACGGTTTTCCGAACACTCTTCATCTCATCTACATCAGCCGCGATCAGAGTCAAATGTTCCTGGCAAATCGAGGCCACCTCCCACCTTCCTCGCTTAACAACGCGAAAAACATCAGAGGCATGCTTCCTCACCAGTTTAACCTCGTGTACAGAACGTTCGTTTCTCTCAGTTTCAGCCTCGTTCTTCAAACGAGCAACCTCTCTCAGCCTCCTCGGTTCTTAGCTGGGACATCAGCATTTCTGAATGACTCATTGTAAGGGCCTCGTTCATCATTTTGATACCTTGCGAAAAAGAGACCGATGGGTTAGAAGGAAGCTTTAAAACAAAAATAAAAACAAAGCAAAATAGCTTACCCCATGCACATACGAGAAGCCTCCGCAAATTTCTCTGAGCCATCGAGTCGTTACTAGTCTTGGGCTGACCAAAGAGACACCCAAGGGAAGACATGAAGGCAGCATCATTCCTGAATCCGTCCATCTCAAACGCTTGCAGCAGAGACAGATGGATCGACTCTCATACCCCTGCTCAACGTGACCACACAAAATCCAATGGTTTTTAGGCAGCAACAACTCATGAGCAACGACATTGTCCTATTGAACTGCAACGCCGTCCTTCCTCGGATGTCCATTGGGAAAAATCCTTCCACGGTCGGCTCCGAATTTTTTCAACTAAAGGGCTGGACTAAACTCGAGACTGATGAAACGCAACTGTTGTGCGGACTCTTTCTAGAGGAAAAATAACCCCAGAAAAACGGACCGCCACGAAGAATATCTTTAACGGCAATCAAGTCCTTTAGAAAAAGGTTGTCTCGCTACGGATAAGCACTCTTCCGCGACCGAGGCGCAGTTTATAGGAACAAGAAAATTTGTCTCGCTACGCCTTCTCATTCGAGGAAAATCTCACGATTATCGCCATAAGTGGTCTTGGTTTGAACAATAGGAATCACTCCGTGTATTCGCAAAAGGCCTTCAAAATGATCAGCATTAAGATTCATCCCTCGCTCGAAACTCAAAACCAATATCCCCACGAGATGTTGTAAACCACAAAGAGTGAATTGGCTTATCGAGACCTTGAAGCAGTTCAAAGTTTGGACTATGATTGCTGGTATAGGGAACCACAAGTGGCTGCGCAAAAGGTGGTCCTCATGACACATAAAGTAGACTCGAGGAGGAGTCTTGGCACTCTATTCATATTGTGGTAAACAAAACTCGACATCATCCGGAACTGGAAAAAAAATTAGATGGTTTCGAGGAAATGATAAATACTTTTGCTCGGCCTATTGAAAACTTTCCCCCTAGCGCAAGGTCTCTGCGGACACCATGGATCGGGAGGAGGCGTTTTTATGTTATACTTGCCTACCAATATGCCGTAGCGTCTGACGGATCAACTGAATGCAGTACAAACTCCACTTTCAAAATAACTTTGTCACTCGACTTGCAAGCCTCATCTTTGGCAAGGTCGACAGGAGACGGTTCGTCAAAGGGATTTTCGGGATTTTGGGTGGAACGTGAGGCACCCCTAGTAACTCTCCTACCAGCAGACATGAAAGGAAACAACAATAAAACAGAAGAGATAGAAGTTATAGAGATTTTCTACCTTAGGAAAATTCCTTGAAGAAATGAATGTGAGCAAGTAAGAATGAAAAAATACTCCATACTTATAAAAGAGAAAATAATGGGAAATCCACTATAATTTTTGGAAAAAGAGTTGGTTTCACCCGCGGAACTTCTAGCCATTGATTCATCCTTACACGTCTATCACTATCTCACATGAATATCGCGAAAATTCAAGCGAGTTGGGGGGCTAACTGTGCGGGTCAAATTAGTCACAGCGTAACCAATGGCCAAAATCTTCAGAGAAAATATGCCTTAAACAAATATGAGCTGCAAATATCGAAGAAACTATACCACATAAGACAAGCTTATATAATAAGGATATGAGGACAAAATTTCGTGTATTTCATCCCGGACATTAAATAATCGAGTTTCTATCCAAACATGAAAGGATTGAAAAAAACCATTCTTACAAAAGGTTATCACGATAAATAACGAGTCTTTACAGAACAACCTTTTGTAAAACGAAAGACCGGAAAGTTTCCACAGAATAACATCATCGGCTAGTCTAAGAGATAATCTTCTGCAAACAACTTTCAGAAAATCTTTGCGGCAAACTATGCCTAAAAACAAATCAAATATTTTTGAAGGTTTACAAAGCGATCAACGAAAGGAATGAGAACAGAAGAGAGGCAGCACAACACTCACCTCGCCACACTCTCTCTCCCCTCACCTCGCCACACTCTCTCTCTCTCTCCTCACCTTGCCACTCTCTCTCTCTCTCTCTCTCTTCACCTCTCCACACTCGAGTATCTCTCTTCACCTCGCCACACTCGAGTCTCTCCTCACATTGCCACACTCACGTCACCACACTCGTTCCACGTTGCCACACTCAGCCCATGTTGCCACACTTGTCTCAGCTTGCCACACTCGGTCAAACTCTCCACACTCAGTGCACCTCACCACACTCATCTCACCTTGCCAGACTCGTCTACCTCGACACACTCGAGTCCACCTTGCCACACTCGAGTCCACGTCGCCACACTCGAGTCCACGTCGCCATACAGCTCCTTCATTGCTTAATGAGACTGTCATTGTCTTCTCCTTTGAATCTCGAACGAAATGTATCTTGTTTCATATCAATCGGGGTTTCCATTGAGACTTTAAAATAAAAATAAGAAAGTAAAACGTGTTTTCTCGTAAAATTCCAAATGAGTCATCGGGATGATTCTGGTTAACTTAAAACCATTTAATCCTCGTCTAAATGGACTCCTTTTTATCAGTTCATAGGACTGACGATGTATAGATGAACATCGGATAAATCGACGATTTCTATGAAAATAATCATAAAAATGCTTAAGACGTAAATGGTCCGAAACGGCCTAAGACACGGTAAAAAAACACTTATGATCTTAAATAAGAACATGCCCAGATTCAGTGACGTGTACTCGATTTTAATAAAGAAAAATGAAGAAAGGATAAATGTCAAGTTTTCAGGATAAACATGGACGTGGAGAAGATAAGGAAATATTTCCGCGAAATCATAAACTTGAATCAGGGGCGGAAAAGGAAAAACAGCCGACCTTGGAGGCATAAATAAAGAAGACTAAGGCGAGAGGCGCAAGGACAAAAAAAACTTCATAGCAACTTAGCACTTAGGGAAATTTTAGGCAATTTTATTTTTGTTATCGAGCTTTGACTCAACTAGGTTTAAGAGTTTAAGTGGTTAGAACTATTGATCTCGTTGACCGATCTTGAAGCCAAATCTTGTAAGACCTATTGTAACGCTCGTTACGCTCTTACGCAGATTCGAAAAAGATCATCATCTCTTTACTCTCGATTTTGTTTTATTTTACTTCATATGTTGTTCATATGTTGCTCATAATTTGATTACTTAAATAGGCTCAACAGAAATCTAGATCCTCAAGGAAAATAGTGGATTCTTTACTTTCCTCTTCTTACTAAAATTGACAGTGCAAATTTCGGTTTCCTCTACTTTAATTATAGAGTTTTAGGTTTTTTTAATCGGTTCATAACTGAATCATATAGTTTAACCAAATTCAACTACAAATTTTAACCAAATTCAAACTACAAATTTTCTATTTCAATTTAAGTTAGATTGGTTTGTTTTTGCCAGATTGAAGACATTATTCTACTGAAAGCATTTCCAATCCCACTCTATTTTTACTCTAAAATGGAGTTTCATTAAGAAATGTTTCAACCCTATTTCTTTTTCTATTCCATTATAAATTGAAATGATATTTTTTGTTCAATACTTCATTTCCACTTCAAAATGCAGTAGGTTGGAGTAAATTTAACTATATAATGGAGTTACTCCAATTTGAAGTAAAAATGGACTGGTACATTGGAGATGTTCTTTTTTTTGTCTAACTTTTATTAAAGGCTCAAAGGTCATTATTTAGTACAAACTGTGAATCAAGCCCAAATTTACAATAACATTAAATCCAATGAAACCTAATTAGCATGAGATAAGGATGGTTGCATGAAGAGATGTCCTGCTGTGTGGCTTCATCTTCTCATGGAACGAGATAGAACTTTGTTGCTGGAAACCAACGAACTCCATCTCCGTGTTGCCACTAATCTGAAAGTACTCTTCTTCAACTTGCTAGATGTGAATCCGGTGGAAAACTGAAGTGAATAAGACTCAAGACCCTTTCAAAACACTTCCATAACGAAAGCTTCAACTTATCTGATCTTGAACTAATTCACCCATACACAATCCAACATCACAAATTCTTAACTTTCAGAGATAAGAGCCTGAGCATAACTGGTAAAGAGAAGATAGACACCCAAAGATCAAATGGATTATAATTGACCAACAAGAAAAGCTATATTCATAAGAATATAAGAAGAAGAGCGAAAGAAACTTATTAAAATCACAACAAAATAATGTGACAAAATGGAACTTAAGATCGATCTACTAATCGAAACTATTATACAACAAAAGCATATGATCTCGAAGATCAGAAATTTAACAAAAAGTTTCATTTCAACTCTATTAACGTGAAAGATATTGAAGAGAGAATGGAGAAACAGTTTGAGGGCGCACATTGGAGATGTTCTCACGAGATATATTCTACAGTCAAAAAGCATATTTTGTTTTCCAATTATGGAATTTCATAAAATAGACTTTAGCGACTATTTAATCTCACAAAGTCATGTTTATCTACGGTCTTTTAGGGTTGAGTTATTAGTTTTTTAAAAGACATTTCTTAATTTTTACCTAAAAAACTTAAGAATCGTTTCTTAAATAAGAAAACATAAAAGACATATATTCACGTTAAACATGGCCTTAACATAACCCAAATCGGGGTTGTTCTAATCATCTCCTATCGCCTAATGGATATTCTATCCAATGAAAAGGCGCCACGTACACAGAGATAAAACCTTTAGAGCATGTCCATCAAGGGGCTCTTAAGGGGTTCTTAACCCAAAAAGGTGGTGGGTCCCACCACTTTTTTTAAGAACCCGTCTCTAAAAACCCTTAGTTTAGAACCGTCTCTTGCACTGTTTCGTGGACCCCACTGCCACGTGGCGGTCCACGATTGGTTTATTTTTTTTTTTAATTTTTTTTTTTTAAATCAGAAAAAGTAAAAAAAAAAAAATTAAGAACCCCATAGAGGTTCTTATGGATGAAAATGGTCTTAGTATCGTAATAATTACCGGTTGAGATCCGGGGACGCAGTTGATAAATAGATATTCTGTTTTGCTTAAAAGGTACTAACGAGTTGACTCAGTTATCTTCTGCTTCACTCGTCGTCGGATTTGGAAAAAAAACTATTCCTTTTCTCTCACTGTGACAGGTCAACTTCTCCTCAATCGGTAAAACGATTTCATTTCACGAGTCAAACTAGTTCAGGTTTTGTTCGATTGATTCCGTGAATCGAGTCAAGTCTCTGGTGTTTTGTCTGTTTGATTTAATTTGTGGGTTGGTGATTTTGCAGATGGCGAATGAAAAGCCTATTACTACAGAGACCGTTGCTCTCACGGAGAAGAAAATGGACATGTCTTTAGATGCTATTATCAAGATGTCAAAGAGCAACACCAATGTGAATAAAGGCAAGAAACAGAGAGCATCGGTAATAAACTTACGCTTATCTTTGTTGAGTATCTGATGTCTCTATTTATTGAACACTGAGTGTTGTTATGAAGCAGAATAAAAAGGAGAGTTTTAATGGTGCTGCCAAAAACAGTAGTGTAAAATCTCAGCGTTATATGGACTCACGGTCTGATGTTAGACAGGTTAGTTAGTATTGTTGTTGTCTTAGTTTCTTTATCATAACATTTGGATAATTCAAATTTTGCTTTGTGTTATGTTCTGACTATATATTTCAGGGTGCTTTTGCTAAGAGAAGGTCTAGTTTCCAAGGAAACCAGTTTCCTGTCACAACAGCTGTTGCTCGTAATGTTGCTTCTGGTGCTCCAATCCGTGGTAGACCGTATAATGCTGGAAGGATGATGACTAATAGGAATCAATCAAGGTCTGGAGTCTAGACTGCTTGATAGTTCTCTGATTTGCTTATTAACATGGCCTCCTTCTATGCTATTCTACTGTTTCTGAGGCGAGAGGCTTAATAAGCTCCTCACCATTGGGTGTTTCTCTATGGAAAGCAACACGGGTTTGTATACTTATGTTTCGTAACTTCTTGCTGGATGATAGATGGTGTATAAACCTAGTTCAAAATCATGCAGTTGAGTTTAAGGGTACTTATTAGACTTGAGGTAACTGAAGGAGTTCATGCTACACTGACCAAAGTCTTCACTGGTTTTGGAGGTTTCTTCAAGACCAGTCTCTGTTGTTGCTTGAATTCAGTGCTTAGCTGTCAGATTTAGTAAGTTGGTGTAGTATGATACCATACATGATCGTTGATGTTATCGAACTCAATTTATGAAACACAGTTGCATTCATATCAGCCTCCTAAATGTTGGATTCAGTCTCTGCTGCATCCTGAAGAGTGTAGCTTGTATTTGTTTTCATTGTTGTGAGCTGTGACATTGAAATGGTAGATGCATTGCTACTGGGACACCATGAGGGATTGTCATTCAGTCTGCTGCTGTTAGCCCCTTAAACATTCATCGATCCATCCTGCACCAGCTGGCTACATGCTTTATGTTCGCTGAGGGATCCAGAATCATGAAATGTTGCTTTGTCTCTTTCTTTATTTATGCTTGTGTAGTTAATGGCTTTCTTCTTTGACCCTTCTATATTGGTAAGAAGTTAATAATCTGTTACCAAGAACTCGCCATTTTGTGCAGGTTCATTACTCCACCAGCTCGGTATGGATCTGCACCAAGAGGGTTTGTCGCAAAGGTAAAGTATTCATATCTATATGTCCGGTTGCGTTAGATCACCTTTGTGGTATTGGTTTTTGTTGGTAAGCGTGGAGGCAGTCAAGCTTGAAGAAAGTGTAGTTTATTGGAATGAAAATTTTGAGTGATGCTAGTCCAATTATAATTTTACTTCTGATCTTGATCTGCAAACATAATGTAGCAGCAGCAAAGGGAGAAGATAGAGCCAAAGCAAGCAAATGGAGGAGGACAGAGGCAAGGGCCTCAGACACTGGACTCTCGGTTTGCAAACATGAAAGAAGAGAGAATGAGAATGAGAAAGTTTACAGAAAAGGGAAGCGATGTAGGCAACAATGGTGTTGGATTGCAGTACCACCACCACCACCAGCAGCAGCAGCAAGGTCAGATGTTCCAGTGGGGAAGAAGAGCTACAAGATTCCCTAACTGATTAATGTGATCCGCAGAACAATGGCGTTTTATTTGCTATTAGTGGAGGTTGGTTTGGATTCAATGTTTGAAGTGTACAACATTCATTTGTGAATCTCTCTCTACTTCAGACTAGCAGAAGAAAAAATATCGTATCCAACGGTTGTGGTTGGTGTATTATTTGGTCAGGGAGTGATATGACAATTTAATATTTTTCTCCATCATCTCTTCATCTCTTGATTATGAGCTTGCACGGAAATGTAATCACGTGAAGTGAAAGATTGCACCTTGTAGTATCCATAGGCTCTGTTTCATTCCTTTTAGGTGCAAGGTGTTTGCACTTCAAAAAAATTAACTCAGTTCAATTATTAATCCCCACTTAAACAATTTAACTATAGAAGTGCCTCAAGTTGTAAAGCTCTGATGATAACTAGGATTGGCACAAATACTCGTTATTCGGCTCGCTACTTAACATGTACTTTTGCTCCGTAAAATCAAAGTAACAAGTACCTCAAATCAAAAACTTGCAAGTACAAATCAAATACCAAGTCTTTAAAAGAAATTAACTACTTGACTCGTTTATACTTGTTATTCGTTCCAATTTTTTTTTCTTTTTGTTTTAATAACATTGGCATAAATTTTTATAGATTTATAATGAAAATTGTTAATTTAGATGAGTCATCATTCTTTTTAATTGACATATTTGTTTCGTTTTGTCTTAGAAAATCAAGTTCTCAACAATGTTAAATAGAATAATAAACCAATAAATCTTATTATTTGCAAATGTAAGTTAAATAGCCTTATACCTTTCATTTTTGTTATTATTTGTTATTTACCTATTTTCTATTCGTTTATAAATTTTTTTTATTATATATTTAATATATCTTGTCTTTTATTTATATTGTAAGAAATCATGTTTTATTTTATTTATTTGCAATTTTGAAGTAATAAATATTTTAAAAATGAATATTTAATTTTAGTAAGTAATAAATCAGATTAAGTAACTCGCAAATACTAGTTTTTTGAGTACTTGATTTAGTAAATACTTGTTTTTAAATAAATTAAGTTTAAATCTTAAATACAAATACTTGAACGATCCAAACCAAGTACCAAGCTTCCGAAAATTAGTAAATACTTGGCTTTGCAGCCATCCTTAACTGCTGATGACAATAAGGAATGCTGGTAGTTACCGAACCAAAGCTTAGAATACTATGGGGTTGATTCCGGTAAGAAATAAATTATGTGGAATCTTCTGGACATTAATGGAAAGTACAGGGTTGAGAAGAAAATAGAAAAAAAAATCGAATTCAATTTAAGGGTTTACAAAGCTGGGCTCAATTTATTGGTGAGTTCACGTAAATGGCCCCACATGTAGCAGAAAGTTATATTATTCGACCCAGAAAGGTGTGATAATCGTTTCATAAACGGAAACTTTTATACTGAAGCGAGATTGAAGAATTAATTTCATTTCTTTCCTCAAAGTCTCTTTGGGGAGAGGAAGGAGGTGACGTCATCATCTTCACCCTCCGTGAAATTTCACACCTTTTCACCGTTTTGCCCCTGGTGAGAGAAACTTTAACCTTTTAATCAATTTTCCAAGGAAGATATCTCTCTTTCTATCTCTAGGTGGGGTTCTGAGATTTCTCTCTAGGTTTCGTAGTTTTTGATCCGTGGTAAGTGTATTCATTTAGATTTTGTCATTAGGGTTTCGTTCCCGTATCGATTTCATCTTTGATCACTTCATGTTGGGGTTTTTGTTCTTCAGAAAATGGAGCTCGATTATGACGCTGGGAACTTGGTTGAAGACGAAGCTGCTGAAGTTGAACATAATGTTAGTGTAAAAAACTTGGACTTTTGGTTGAACTAATCTTGGGTCTCTTTGTGAATCTTGAGCTTAAACATGGAAATGATTCTCCTGGAAAAGCTGTATATGTAGCTTTAAAGTTAGAATCATGAACATAAACCCCTGCGTAAAGCATTTCACGTTATGTGTTTAAGTAACCGTGTTTGTGCATTACAAGTCCTCGTTTTGATACTTAGTTTCTTTTGAACAGGATATGGCTGGATTTGAAGGGGAAAGATGTGGGATTTGCATGGATATAATTGTTGATAGAGGCCTTCTTGATTGTTGTCAGCATTGGTAATAATTGCTTGTTTCCCTTTTAGCTCTATGTTTTCTTAGAGTCCTTACAGTTGCCTTACCTCACTGCTTTGTGTCTGATGAACTGTTTATCATGAAGCAGACTGATAGTTGGTGCTTATGTCTAATATTTTTAGGTTCTGCTTTGAATGCATTGATAATTGGTCTTCTATCATGAACCTATGCCCTTTATGTCAGAGAGAGTTTCAGTTGATTACATGTGTCCCTGTAAGTAATCTCATATCTGTTTCTTTTTATCTCAACATTTCTCATCCTTTTTGTAAGTGGGGCTCTTGGGTTAGCTAATGTGTTTTTTTTTTTTTTTATTGTGAAGGTGAATGATTTTGGGGAAAGCAGCAAGGTTGATGAGGTTTCGCTATCAGGGTACTATTTTCATGCTTCTCTTTTCCTCGCTGATGAACTTTACTTTCCTGAACGATCTAAGTGACTCTCTTTGTTGAGTGGCATATCGTGAATTGATAATGACATAACATATTCAAGTGATTGAAAAGTTGAAAATGTAATTGTGTACCATAGATTATTGTATATGCTAGAAAAACTGTTGTATCTGCTGAGGTTAAGCTTAACTATCAAATACATAAATGCAGAGATGAAGTTTGGTGTGCTGAGGAGGAGACTGACGCCCTCTCTTCTCCTTCACACTATATTGACGAAAATGTAAGTATTATCATATATATGCCTTTTCTAAGTCAACTACAAACTACGTTGTTTACCTTTCCTAATCATTTTGTAGGCAGTTATCTGTTTAGAAGGAGATCTCTGCAAGATCCGTAACACCTTCAATTACATTGGAGGGGATTCCAACCTCGATACATCAATTGCTTGTGATTCTTGTGACACATGGTAACTATTACCTGTTGAACCTTATTCATGGCTTGTTTCTTATGTGTAATGTGTCAGGTTGGTTCTTTTACCTCCTTTCTTGGATCACTGAAGTTTTTTGTGTGGTGAACTTCTGGTGTTATCTAAGTTGTTACAGTGCCTTATAATGTTTGTGTCTTCTAAGCTTTTAGATAAAGATTATTGTGTTTACAACTTAGTTTCCCTACCGGTTTTTAACAATCACCATTGCAGGAAGAAAGTTTATTATATGATATGTAAACAAAAAATCTTGCACGTGCATGTTCTTACCTTTCTATTGTTCTAGATTGTTCATCTTTAGAGCATGCTTATATGGTCTTATAATTTAATCATAAAGTTACCTTCTAATTGTTATATTCTTCCATGTGCTATGTGCTAACAGGTATCATGCTGTTTGTGTGGGTTTTGATCTGGAAATCGCATCAGAGGATACATGGGTATGTCCGAGGTAGGTTCCATTCATATATTGACTATAGATGATTGCATAAAATATGATTGATATAATTAACCAGTGCCGCTTTCATTTTATTGTCTCCGTTGGTATTAGCAGATTAGGCAGACATATTTTTATGTGAGAGCTTCTAGCCTTTCACTGATTTGCTTAATTTTTTCCATGTCCAGGCTTATGTTTAACTAGAAAAGATACAATTAACCAAATCTAAGTGAAATCTAATACTTAGCCATATTATCCCCTTTCTCTATGTTTTTCAGCTATCTTGTCATAGTCTCTCGTCCTTTGTGTGTGAACAGGTGTCTATCAAGTGAAAAACCACTTGAATCTGATGCTTCACCAATGGAGACAACAAAACCCCCAGAGATTCCTGAGAGCACAAATAGCGAATGCTCAGTCGAGGCTATCTTCTCTGGAAATTTTTCAGTTACAGTTGCTGATGATGGCGAGACAGCTCTTGTCGTATCAACAGTCAAAGGAGATGAGTGGCCTATGAAACCAAGTGGTACCTCTGCATCATTAGTTCAAGCTACGGTGTATGGAGATCCTGATAGCTCGAAGCTGGAAATATGTTGTACGAAAGAAAATACAGAGCAGGCCCCAGGAAAATCGAAGTTCACTCAGTCCTTACCACATGATTTATCATCTGAAATACACATGGAGAATAGAGCAGGTATATTGATTAGTAATACAATTTCTTCTAAGGCTTAGTTGTACGTTCTGGTCACGTATAGATTCTGAATATGCTTTGTTCAGTGCTGCTGCTGGTAGTGATAATTTTTCCTTTTATGCAACTGTAGACCCCCTTACAGGACTTGAAGAAAAGGATTGTCTGTCGGTCAATGATGAGAAATGTAAGAAACATACTTTCCTATGTTGTCCTGTTTATCTTCTGTTTCTTTCTTTTTATGGCTTAATGCAATTGGATTGTTACCTGCATGTGCATAGTTTAACACGGTCCTATATGCTGTATTGTGTTTCCAGCTCTTTCCAGTACAGCCGTTTCCAATTCAGATGTTGCTAGTGTTGTCAGCTTAAAGAGAAAACATTCAGATTGCAGGTCAGTTTCACAGATGAAATCTTCTTTTCTTGGTACCATCATTCCCTGATTCGTATCAAATGTTTGAGCGTGTGTCATTTCTTTGTGACATTTCTTTACCAGTGGCGATGATGAAAATCCGAACACTAAGGCTGAGATTGCAGAACGTCTAGTTAAACCAAAGGTAGAGGAAATGGAAGAAAAAGCTACCATGCAGCAAGAGAGCAGATCCCCTTCAAACAATACAACTGTTGATATATTCAGCATTGTTAAAGGATTTGGGAGTAAAAAGAAACCCACGTTTCCAAATACTACGGATAAGTCTTCAGAAGGAGAGAATGCTGTTGGTTTGAGGGTAAAGAAGATTAAGAAGACACCAGAAGATGATAAAGAGTCATTGGTTCTGGTTGAGAAACTAAGGAAAGAAATAAGAGAGGCCGTTCGTAACAAATCAATGGAAGACATCAGAAAAGACCAATTTGATCCAAAACTCTTGGCCGCCTTCAGAGCTGCTGTGGCAGGTTCCAAAACGGATGAAGCACCTAGAAAAATTCCGGCTCTGGCATTGAAGGCAAAGAAGTTGATGCTGCAGAAAGGAAAAGTCCGAGAGAATCTCACTAAGAAAATTTATGCAGATTCAAATGGGAAGCGGAAAAGTGCATGGCATCGAGACTGTGAAGTCGAGTTCTGGAAGCATCGGTGCTTGAAAACTGGAAAGCCTGAGAAAATTGAGACTCTGAAGTCTGTTCTTAGCCTCTTGAAGAAAAAACCAGCTGACGCTGAGACAAACGTTTCATCTGAAAACCCACAGGCTTCAGATCCTATTCTCTCCAGATTATATTTGGCTGATACCTCTGTGTTCCCAAGAAATCATGATATCAAACCTCTTGTGGGATCGAAAGAAACGGGGATCTCTCAAAACAATGCAAAAACCACAGGAATGGACAAGACCCTACCAAAGAGCAGTGATGTCAAGGGGAGCAACTCAAATGCTGCTGGATCAAAAATAAACTCGGGAAGCAAACCCCCTATTTTGGAGAATCCAGATGAGCTGAAGAAAGACAAAAGGAAATGGGCATTGCAGGTTCTTGCAAGAAAGAAAGCTTTAGCAGGCAGCAACTCAAGCGAAGACAAAGAAGGCTCTCCTGAGCTCAAAGGGAATTATCCATTGTTGGTGTGTGATTCTCGGCCCTTGCCTTGTCAGCTTTTACATATCTGTTGTTTTGAAATGTTCAGCTTGTTTGTTTTCTATGATTGCTATCAGGCTCAACTTCCAGCTGATATGAGGCCAAGCCTTGCGACCAGTCGCCATAATAAAGTTCCTATTGCAGTTAGGCAGGTACGTGAATAGATTTTTTACTTAAATTTCTAATTCTTCGTGGTATTGATTTATTCTAAGCTCATAATAAGTTACCTGGGTTCTAGATATTGAAGGGGAAGTCACTCTTTTGATTGTTAGCTCTAGGTTTGATGGCAGAATAGGTTTGAGCTATGAGTACATGTTTCACTTAGTAAAGGAATAGACACATATGAAAGGAGGTCTACCTGGCAAGTTTCCAAATCATTTTCTCGGAAACAATACAAGATTTCATGCTTGTTTATAGCTAGCTTCATCAGTGCTATGTGTGTTGTTGATTGGAAAAACAAATTGGTGAAATACCTAGCTTTGTTATTTCCACATGTGTTTGTTTTTGTTCATAAGCCAATCACTCTTGCTGCAGGCACAATTATACCGGCTGACAGAACATTTGTTGAAGAAAGAAAATCTTCTTGAAGTTCGAAGAAGTGCAGCGACAGAACTAGCCGTTGCTGATGCTATAAATATTGAGAAAGTGATCGCTGACAAATCAAGTAGCAAAGTTGTGTATTTGAATCTATGCTCACAAGAAATACTGCACCATTCGGAGAGCAAAGCGATGGACAATAATGCTTTAGAACCAATTACTTCATCACCACTGTCTAATAACGGAATAGAACATGTTGATGATAAAAATTCAGATGATCCAGCCGTCCTTCAAGCGCTCAGAGCAGCTGGTCTTGTTGATTCACCACCAAACAGCCCGAACCGTTCATCAGAAGTTCCTCCAGATAAAGAAGACAGTTCTTTGGACAAAGCTAAGCAGGCAGGCCCAGATAATGTACTGGACATTGGTTCAGTTCCTGATACAGACATCTTTGGGGATTTTGAGTATGAGTTGGATGACGAAGACTATATTGGTGCTACCAAGGCTACAAAGGCTTTAGAAACAATGCATGATGAAGGTTTGACTAAGGTGAAGGTAGTTTTATCCACTGTTCAATCTGAGAAAGTTATAAATCAATCTGAGGTCTTGGGGAATGAAGAAACAACAATAAACCAGAAAGTGACAACAAATGGTGAAGAAGATAGGAAGAGCATTGTTCCTGTGAAGCCTGTGCCAGAGGCTGAGGTTGAAGCTGAAGCTGAGACAGAGGGCGAGGGAGAAGGAGAGGGAGGTGAGATCCTTTCTTTAGCTGAATGTGAAGAACTGTACGGACCTGGGACGGAGAAACTAGTTGAGAAGCCTCTCATGGAAGGATCTGCGGACAACGGTCTTCAAACTAAAGCACCTGATTCAGAGTGTGAGAGCAACACGAACAGAGAGTTCATTGCTTCAAACTTCGAAAAGTCTTCCATTCAAGAGAAAAAACTTCCCAAAAAGATCCCAAACTGTAATCCAAGCGAGAAGCCGTCTAAAGAAGAGAACAGCAAAGCTGATGGGTTCAGTGACTCCATCACCAAGAAGGTAACAAAAGCTTTTAAATTTCTCAAGTCAAAATTGCTTATTTCCTGTGTTGATTACCGTTTTCTCTGTTTTTTAGGTTGAAGCATACATCAAAGAACATATCAGACCACTGTGTAAGAGCGGAGTGATAAACGTGGATCAATACAGATGGGCAGTGACGAAAACCAGAGAGAAAGTGATGAAGTATCATAGCAAAGCCAAGAGTGCTAACTTCTTGATCAAAGAAGGCGACAAGATTAAGAAACTCGCCGAGCAATATGTTGAAACCGCCGCTTCTTCTTCTACCACCGGAGCTCACCACAAGGACAAGTGCAAGTGACAATCAGATGCGTAAATAGGATGACCAGGGAAACAACTAGTTCAGTATTCAAAACGTAAATAAATATTTAAGTTATCTATTTTTGTCTTCTCCATGAGTTTTGGAGATTATGTCTCCTCTCAAGCTACTGCATGAAAAAAGAAAAATTTGAAGATGAGAAGTTATATTAATTACATGGAAGAGATTATTCTCATTTGTCAGTTCTGGTCACTGAATTACTAGTGTCATTATGATAGGTAAGGTAGTTTGCAGCATAAACATACATGTGAAATTGCTATGATGCCCTTTTTGTAACAATAGTGCCCTTAGAGCTTAAGGTACTTTATATAGTGATAAACATTTGCGAATAAAGTGCGATCATACTGACACTAATACACCAAATACCATTAGAACTCTGTAATTAAACATGTTTAGGCGAGATTAGTATTATAATGGGTGATTTTCCAAAGAAGTCTTGGTGTTGCACTTTTTTAAATCTCTTTTGTTACAAAAAAGGTTGTGTAGTCTATTCGCCAACGGTTAGTTCGGTTCAAGCTATTCCGTTTTTTTTTTTGGGTTTGGTTAAATTAGGATGAAATATTTCTGGATTAAGCTGAACAAAAATTTAATTAGCAGTTGGTTAACAAAATTCTGTCAGATTAACAAGATTTTGGTTTCAGTTTAAATTCCATGTAAAAACTTAATTTTTTGGCTAATTCGATTAAATTTGGTTATTTTGATTAATTATTTATTTTGGTTTAAAAAGATTGATTTTTTTTTTGTAAGATTTTGGTTAATTTGATTCCATAACGCATCTTGTAAACACAACCAGTAATCCTAGAGATAAAATTTTGCAGACCAATAAATTTTACAGTGAATAAGAAAATGAATTTCGTTTGTTTTTGTTTATTGTTTCTTTCTGTGATGTAGATTAGTGGTTCCATTCAGATAGAGATAAGCACCTTAATGGTGCTAGAGTTATTGACTTATTGTTGTTTTGTAGTATATAACCTTCAAAACTCAAAATGGCTTATATTCCTTTTGTGCTTTTAATGTGTCATCCTCGAAACCAAAACCGGTTAACATATTGGTTAACGTAAGCAAACTTCTAAACCGCTATGTAGCGGATGCCACGTTGGATCACTCAAAACGGTGCCGTTTGAAGAAAAGAACCGAACCGGACAAGAGAAAAAATCTCTGATTACCTGATTTGTTTTAATCTCCTCCGTTTTCAAACTACAACGACACAATTCTCAGAGAAGCCGCCGCCGCTAAAAGAAAAAGGAAAAACCCTAAAGATGGAGGAAGAAAGCAAGGTGAAGATCGAGGAAACGGTGAGAGAGATTCTGAAGGAATCAGACATGACGGAGATGACAGAGTTCAAGGTCCGCAATCTCGCTTCAGAAAAACTCGGAATCGATCTCTCAGACAAATCTCACAAGGCGTTTGTACGCGGCATCGTCAAGTCATTCCTCGAAGAAGTCGAATCCAAACAACAACAGGACAAGGAAGAGGAAGAAGAAGAAGAAGGAAGAGGTAAGGATGGTGGAGGCAAGGGAGACAAAGAGTTTGACGATGACGGCGACCTAATCATTTGCCGAGTAAGTGTCCGTTTAGTGTCACTAGAAAGGCAATAATCTCTTACTTATATGTGTTTTTGTCTTTAAAGCTGTCGGATAAGAGGAGAGTGACGATTCAGGAGTTTAGAGGGAAGAGTTTGGTTTCAATCAGAGAGTATTACAAGAAAGATGGCAAAGAGCTTCCTTCTTCTAAAGGTACACTCATCACTCTCTTTTAACATCTCTTACTTGAAATTCTTATTCTAGACTTGGCAAAAATAATATCAATATAACTTCCTTACTCAAGTTCAAAGCCACTGGGTCCTGTTTATTTTTGGGTGTATAAAGT